>JAFVLL020011369.1:0-95454 GCA_021397915.2 Tor tambroides
ATAATTTTGACCCATACAATGTATTTTTGGCTATTGCTACAAATATACCCCAGCGACTTAAGACTGGTTTTGTGGTCCAGGGTCACATATTTCCTCTTTCTTCTAATACTTAAGTAAGATAGATGTTATCAGAAACCTAAGAAAATCAAGCAAATGCTCCCACAGACTCGCTGCATGGATGCTGCAATCAGTCAAACAACAGTTTGACACTGCGTGCTTGTTCACCAGTGAGTCGGTGGGGAAATTGGCCTGTGTGGAGTGGTAATCCTGAAACAGCCTCATTAGCCTCTGTGGGTTTGAACAAAAGGACAGGCGCTTAAGAATCTCAGTGGTGCTGTAGAACCAACACGCGGGTGTCCAATCAGCCTGCGGCGGCAGCCCAAAAACACACTCTCACTGCTGGGTTCAAAGTGCTCTCCAGATGAAGGGAGCACCAGATATTAAAAATCTTACGTTTTATTTGCATGTCAGAGATGACATTTAATGATAGAAAAAAGCCAAGTGCGTAAAAAACAGGATGCAGCATAGACTTTATCAAAGCCCCATCTAACACGCTCACATTTTGGGCAAGCGCAGCGGCAGGAGAGTGAATGCGGCGCTCTTCTGTGGTCCTCAATCATTAACGTGCTCTTCCTGTAAAGGTAACAGCTCAGCAGTTGCTGCACTGGCCTTATTACAGCACAGAAGCAGACTTGGACATGTAGGTTAAGACCTTCATTAATGATGCTGTATATCTTTGGACATTTTTGAGAGCGGTTGGGAGTTTGTGCATGAAAGAATAATTATGAAAAAAGGGTTTGATTCCACCGATGTAGCAAGAACAGTCAAGGCCTTGTGTTAATGAGGAAGGTTAGATCAGCATACAGAACTGTATGTGATAATGAACTATAGAGTTTGAGATGAGGAACATCACCTGTCTGAAAAAAAACCCTTAAACCTACACTTTTGAAAATAATGGTTCCAAAAGGGGGGTTTTGCATCGATGCCATAGATGAGCCATTTTTGGTTTGTCCATAGAACCTTTCAGTAAACTGTTCTTTAAATTTTCCATGGTTATTAAAGGTTTTTCATGGAACCATACTGTAAATGCAAATAAAGAACCTTTATTTTTAAGAGTGTTCACACCAAGGATGATACCTTTAGCTATATAGTTTTTAAAATAGTTCTAAATTTAAAAGCATCGCAGAGTCCACACCACAACTACACTATTGGCAACATAAGTATATATTATTGGAATCACTTTCAGAGCAATATTTTTCAAGCTGTTAAACGAAAAAAACATTGACAATCAGTCAGAATCCATCCTGCATTAGAGAGATTGAGCATTTAAAGTGGCATTTAAAGTGACAACATAAGTACAGTATGCAAATTAAATAATGAGAACATTACAGTGCATGAATGTGAATGCTAATGATATAGTAATCATTCTCGGTGTGAATGGGCCTTAACGTTGTTAGCTGGTCTCCCAGTGTAGCCAAGCTGGGATGCATTTCCAAACAAAGACATCATTTTCTGCTTAACTTTAATACAATGTATTGTTGGGGAAACAAACCAGCTAGTCACAACTGTTTCCTGAAAACATAGAAACTTTGTTGCACGTCCTGAAACTCTTTGGTTAGAACTGTCATTAAATGACATCAAGCCAGTATTGGAGTAAGAACTACTGCTAATTAATCAGTTCAAGATCAAATTAATGTATGATTACATTAATGTCTGGAAACACCAAATTGTTAAACTGTGTTGGTAACAACAGCACTTGCTACCATAGCTGGCTTACTATGCTTTTGGGAAAGCTGGTTAGGCTGGCATGATTTGATGGTTTTAGATGGATTTTGAACATTTGTCAACCAGCTGAATACCACGCTGCAAACCTGCGGACCAGCTTAAACCAGCTAAGACCAGCAAACCATGATAGGCAGGGTGTTACGAAGAAGTGCTTGTCTGAAGAGTTTCTCCAAAACTCCATTTGGGTACTAAAGCCTCTCTGATGACAGCATTAGTGTGTGTGTGTGTGTGTGTGTGCGCGTGCATTTAAAGCTGCTTTAGCTGTTTAATAACACAGCACACAAACCTCATGTGTTGATGAAAGCGGGCTCAGTGTCCATCAGCAGCGGTCAGCACTTCTGTTGCAGGAAAATCTGCTTTAGTCTGTTAATGTGGAGAGACAGCAGAAATGAAGGGAAGCAATTCGTTTAATTCAGTTCAAGGACAGATTCTCTGTTTACAAACTCTGATCATATGTAGGCCCACATGGAATCTGGCTACCCCCCCCCCACACTTTTTCTGCACTTAATGCAACTAACTTAAAATCACTTTGTCTGTCTGTGTTTATGTCTGTGAGTGTGTGTCTATGTATATGTCCCCATACAGTGAATACAAACTTAAGTAAAAAAAAGAACTTAACTTAAAAAAAAAATTCACAAAAAACAGTAATTGCGCTTCAGAATACTTGCTATATAGTGCATCAACTTATAAACCAAGTATTTTTATGATGATGATGATGATGATGATGATTATAAATAATTGTATTTATTTCTTTATTTCACATTTAGATTATAATTATTTATTTGCTTCTTGAATTAATTTTATTTATTTAATTATTGGTAATTAGTTATATTTTTGTCATAATAACTATAATAATTGAATTAATTTTATTATTGTAATTAATTTATTTTTTATTATTTAATTTATTTTATTATTGACAGTCCCTTACAATTTACAACATCAAAAACAATATTTAACATGGCGCGCTTGATCCAACTTTTTTTTATTATTTAGCAAATAAAGCAATACATTATTGTTTGTCAACATTTTGTTTGTTTATTTAATAATAATAATAATAATAATACAATATTTCATTATTGTAATTAATAATTATTTTATTCATTTATTTATTTTCATTTTTGAAGTTTGACATTTCCATATCCAATGTACTTTAATTTCATTGCACAATCCAAGGGTGCAGATTTGATTTTGGCATTGGTGGGGACATAACTGCAGACAACAGACATTTAATTGTTTGATCGAAATTATTGCTACAATTTAATATTGGTAGGGACACGTCATAGCCTCCCTACTAAATTCTATGCCACTGAAAATCATAACAAGTGATGTCTGACTTTGGAAACTATAGTTTACCATGGTATTTGTAGTAAAACTCTGGTTGTAGCCAACAAGGAAAAATAACCTACACATTTACTATAATACCACCATAGTTTTGTAGCTATACGTGTACTGACTTAATGGTTTTATATTTTTTACTGTTTAATTTAAAAAAAAAAAGAAATCAGAAAAAAAGATTTGCCATACGCACTTCGAAGTCCCGATCTGACTCAAATGATTCACAAACCCACTCTGAAGTTACAATCTAAATCAAATTATTTGCGAACCATCATTTCAAGTCTCGATCTAAATCCATTGATTCGCGATACACGCTTTGAAGGGTTACGGCTAGAAGGGATACAGCTGTGGCTGCTGGACATGGACACATCAATATAGCATAATTTTTGTCATGCTGAACAACAATAATTGCTGTATTTGCATTATTGTAAGGGGTAGGTTTAGAGTTGGGGTAGGTGTAGGTGTCGACTTTAATAAAACATAATTTAGCCCAAAGTATACTTCATTTTTATATGCAAAGTAAATTCCGTTTGATGTTGTGCACGAACGCGGGCGGTCGACACATGCACTCTAGAAAGCTTCATCCATGTCGAGTGTCTGCTCTATTTTCCCTCATAAGTTATGACCGATAACAAAAAATTTTCTCTCGCAAGCGCTCGTCATGCGGCCGTCTGTTGTTGTGGCAGTCTCCGCTATTTTGTTGTTGTTGTTCCTCTCTTTAGTTTTGTTTTCTACTACGAAACAATGGCCCGAGACACAGGGAACAACTGATTACTGCAAAACAAATTCAGTGCGCATTTGCATCAAAATTGGGTGGTGCACGTACAGTACATGCTTTGCGTCATGGCCACAGATCACAACCTCGGTTGTGCATTACTTTTCTAATTATTTGTCTAATTATACATTCTTTTTCACTTCCAAAAATAGCGTACTACCGTAAAATTACATGTAATGTTCAATACAGTTTTTCACCGTATATAGTAGAGGAACTTACCGTTAACCATTTAACAGGTTTTTACTGTAGCATTTTTACAGTCTTTTACCGTTAAATTCACGGTCATTTTGTACAGTGTAGGGACATGTCCTTAATGTCCTTAATAAATTCTACACTCTTAGCACAATCCAAACACTTTATTATTTCTGCTGTTTTAATGTTCTTCAGCATCTTACTTGGCTGGCTTGTTTAATGCAGCAAACTTTCGGCCGACATCTTTAGTCAGTAAGACTAATTAAATGACTAAGTTAATAGCTATGTTTTTGCAGCCGTCCCCCCGGGGTTCAGTCTTTTTTGGGTGAGCTTTTGAGGTTATGATGAATGGTGGTGGACTTAAGTGACTTGAAACATACAATAGTCATTTGCAGAAATGCTGATTCTGATCTGCAGTGTTTGTGGATGCACTAATGGAAAGTGTTATTTGTGCAATGTCATGCATCACCCTGCAGAAAACACATTTCTCTTATTTTTTGTGTGTTTATCCGTAAAACACATCCACCATTTCAGAAGCATTAAAAACCCATCTGACAGTCTGCTTTTCACATATATGTTTTTGTGTGCTTGTTTTGCTCGTTCTCGTCTATGCACTGCTGTGTCCATCGCTCTTATTGAATATCTGAAGTGTCTCTAATAGAGCGCATCTCAGCCGTCCGTCTGTGGTTGAAGTGTCATTGCAGTGGCCTGTTTTCCTCACATGGAGAGAGACTCAATGGCTTTAACTCCCCATTAGAATATATCAACTCTGACGCGCATTATTAGCAGGGCACACCGTCTCTAATGGATGCTGTGTGCATTAGAGGAGCTGCTGATGACGGGCTGGGACTCACGGCCAGTGAAGCAGGGTTGGAGGCAAAAGCTGTCTGGTCCTGTCTCAATATGATGAATAGCAGGTTTTGTAAAGATTTCAAAACTGTCCTTGGCTGTATTGTGACCAGAGGCGAAATCTGTTCTGCCGCTCCAAACCCAACAGTTGCAAAAGATTGCTGAGGATGAGGAGGTCAGTGCTGAATGTACATTATGTGTATGGTAAATAATTCATTTGTATGTATGGCTGCAACTTTTAAAATAGCTTAGTCTGTATACCTTGGGTTGGCTACATAACGATATACCTACAACCACAGAGCTGATGTTTCTATTTTTAGACATTTTCTTCTATATGATTTGTATGATATAGGGGAGACCAGGACTAGTTGTCACACTTCAGTGAAGATTTCTCATGGTATGGTTATTTTTTGTCAAGTCAATTTCAGTGTGGACACAAAACTAAAACAATATTGAATATTTCCATTTCCATATTTATTGCTCATAAAAAAAATATACCTATGGCATTATGTAGCACCAGTGTTATTTTAGTATTGAGATTCTGTTTAAATTGTTATATTAATAATTTAAATTACTTTTTATTTTTAGTTTTTGGTATCATTTTAATATTAAAGTTTTAGTATAGTTGTTTTAGTAGTTTTAGTTTATTTTTTTGTAAATGTCTATGTTAGTTTTATTATGTTTAATTTAATTTACATTTTTATTTATTAACAATTTAATTGATTTTTTTCAATTATAAACTTTTTTATTTTACTTGTTTTAGTTTTTTTTAGTACACTAACTGAAATAAAGTTTAAGTTTAAGGCTTTTTTAAAATATTTTATTTAAAATAACAGAAGTTTTTATGGTTTTAGTTGTATATAATATACCATAAAAACCCTTTATATCATGATAAATTATAATATATAATAAATATATAATATAAATGATAAAAATGCTGCAGTTACTGTTGAACTTGCTGTTTAATATCTTAGTAATAATTAAAATAAAAAAAATAATATTTCATAAATGCTCAATGAAATATGGTTTAAATAAATATTTAAAAAGAAGAAAATATTCCACTGCATCTTCAACTGTATTTAAAATGTTTTGTAGGATAATACATTTTCAGCAGAATTTAAAGAAAAACAATTATGAAACTTCAAAAATGAAAAAAAAAAAGATTTAAGTATCTAATTATCAACAAAAATTATTACACAATACTTGAGAAATAAATATATGCACATGAAATATTGATTTGTACATTTTATTATTGTACTGAATATTTAATCATGGCATTTTATCAGATTTGTATTCCAGCATGTGGTTTACTGTGACTGTGAGACATGGACCTCCAATATTTGCATAAATTGCATAACAGATGTTTGAGATTCAGTCCCAGCATGCCATGTGTGTCTTATCATGGTTGAGCTGGTTTGTGTGGCCGAATTCTTCCCACATTCACCGCCATCACAGCTAGAGACACAGGGAGTCTTTTAATGAAGAGTAAATACGGCCCAGTTAATGTGCCATTTGATATGTGCTTCTCAAACAAGCTTCTAAACCAGAGGAAGATAAAAGTATACAAGCCTTACGTTGTTTCAACACCCTTCAAGCCCTGGGATTCTGGATGATGAGAACGGAGAAGATAAATGTAATTATCCTGTCACGGTGCAGCCCTTTTGAAATATTTTCATAAAGATTAGAGGGCTATAATCTACAGATGTCTGATGTAGTGCTGGCCGGATGGATGTGTTTGATAATCACTTATTCTGGGCAGCTCAGAGGTGTTCTCATTAGCAGAATAATAGTAAATGCGCTGGACATACAGAGAGTGGATTTGGGCTTTATAAATGTAGCCATTATGCTGATTATTTCTTAATAGACGGCTCAATACATGTACAGTTGGGTGTGTGTGTTTGTGTGGGGTGGGGGGGGGGGGGGGGGGGGGGTTTGGGATTTGTATTTTGACTATGAGCCAGTCGACCCACTTCCAAGAATCCTGGTTGTGTTGACCTTTGCCTTCATCTCATCAATGCTGACCTTATGCATGACATTTAACCCCGTTCGACAGGCTTGGACAAAATTCTGAATTGGCCCCCATTCAGTTCATGATTTGGAACTTGAAATGAATTGGCACAGGATGTTGAATTGGAATGACAGGAAAAGAAATGTACCGAATTGCTAATTAGAGAAATGTTACGCTGTTGCAGCAGAGAAATTTCATTTTTGCAAATAAAGATTTAAATATTCTTGGGGGGTGATTATGTATATTTTTCCACAGATATGGAGAATACTTATGTTTTATATATATATAATATATATTACACACAGATGTCTCAGCTATACTGTTTTTTTTCAAACCATATTACTGAAAATTATTATTATACTATTATTTTATTCTTCTTCTTATTATTACAAATATAGAAAAAATAAAATATTAAATACACACCGATGTCTCAGCTATATTTTTCTTCATTATTTACATTATTGAACATTATTGAACATTTCCATTTCTATAAATGTTTATTTAATATAGCATAAACATATCAACGTGTGTGTACATTATTATTATTATTATTATTATTATTATTATCAATAATAATAATAATAATCATCATCATGTTTCTTTCTGGCATGAGAAATTTTCACTGGAATGTGACCATTTATGCATCTATATTTGTAACCAAAAGTCAGTTTCATTATAGTCAAGGAATTCTTTATATTTTATTAGTTTTTGCATTCTCTGCAATCCGTGACCTTGGTGTTGCTCTTGAGCTACTAGAACAATGGATCAAACAGTGTGAATTGGTTTGATGGTTACTGAACTTGGTTAGGTTCTGCATAACAAATATTTGCTGAAAGAAAAATCATATACAATGAGTCACTATCAGAAAAGAAAGAGTTCACACTGCCATCCTCCCCCCGATGGGGTTTGACCCCATTACATTGGACTTCGCAGCTAGCAGAGCAATCGGAGATGGCATAATAACACAATATTTGCGTTAAATTTGAATAAAAGCGTATTTAAATACCTGTTTGGAATACCAGTACATTTTTATTGATTTTTACAGTGATGAAAGAAAAAAGGCCTTAAGCATTACCCTTCAAACTAAAACACTGCTTGATTTAATAAGCATATGACCTCGGATGTTCCATCCGCTCAGTTTCTAATTTCAGTTTTTTAATTTGAAGCTCCTTAATCTCATAGTCCAGCTCCAGGGTCCTTTTATACAGAGTCCCCCTGACAGAGTCTGTTTCCACCTGAATAAATAACAGACTGGTTAAAGTACATTGCAGGCTGGGGAATCACACAGACTGACATGGGCTTGTACAAAGACAGAACTGAACTGTAAGTTCTGTGCAGGGATTCATGCACTACCGCTTTTCCTTTGCTTGGGAACCTTCAGGAGGAAGAAACTTCAGGTTGAGGTTGAGCTAGAGTATAATCACATAATACAGGGGTTGTCAACCTTATCCGACCCAGAGACCATCTACTTACCTCAGCCAAAAGGGACCTCCTAATGTAAAATACTACCTGTGGCTCACAGGGAACATTCCCACAACTTTCACTAAAGTTATTTAAAGGTTATGTAAATGTTAGGACAAAACTTGTTTAAAATAATCTTTATGAAACATTCTTTTGATGAATGTTCTCATAAAGTTGAGACATTCTCAGAACAGCCTTATGATCTTATTTGTAAAGTTATCATAAACATTCATGAAACGTCCTTTTGATGTAATTTGTACTTGAACTTTCTCAATGTTGAGAGCAGATGTTCTTACAACTACATTTTTTGAACTTCCTTATGATGTTATTAATATTTGCTGAATGTTTTCGTAATGTTATCATAAAACATTGTGACAACAATGTTCATGGAACATCCTTATGATGTTATTTGTACTTAATGCAAGTTCTTAATGTTAAGAAAAATATCTTATATATTTGCTGAATGTTTTCATAAAACATTGTGAGAACAACATTTGTGGAACTATATGATGTTCATTCGTACCTGATGAAGGTTCTTATATGTGACCCTGGACCACAAAACCAGTCTTAAGTCGCTGGGGTATATTTGTAGCAATAGCCAAAAATACATGGTCAAGGATATTAAGTAAAGATCATGTTCCATGAAGATATTTTGTAAATTTCCTACCGTAAATATATCAAAACTTCATTTTTGTTTAGTAATATGCATTGCTAAGAACTTCATTTGGACAACTTTAAAGGCAATTTTCTCAATATTTAGATTTTTTTGCAACCTCAGATTCCAGATTTTCAAGTAGTTGCATCTCAGCCAAATATTGTCCTATCATTACAAACCAGACATCAATGGAAAGCTTATTTATTCAGCGTTCAGATGATGTATAAATCTCAATTTTGAAAAATTGACACTTAAGACTGGTTTTGTGGTCCAGGGTCACATATGTCATTGCTATTATTAATGCTATTAATGCTATTTATACGTGCAGAATATTTTTAATATTATCTGAAAAAATTTGGAAAGAACAGCATTCATGGAATGGTTTTGATGATGCTGTTCACATTTGAATATCATGGTTTTCATGTTACTGCATGATAACTTTTCTGTTTTTGTTTTTTTTAGTTTATTACTGAACTACCTGTACCTGTTTTGCTGTGGCCTAGATTCATTGTACCTACTGAATTTCCCTCAACTATTCATGACACATACACTCAGCCATATGGACTTGCATCACAGTTAATAAATATGAACTCGTGTACACATACCCTAAATCAAAGAACTGTGTTTGGAGGAGGCAGCACCCTGGACGCCATCCATCATGACTCGGCCCTGATTGCTGCGCGTGCCAGCTCCTCTCTGTTTTCCTCATTTCACACTTTTTTTCTTTCACGGTCTCTTTGCTGCAGATGATACATGTTTGTGAGAATGTGCATGCAAGAAGAATAAAGAGGTCATGGTAAACATTCACCACTTTGAGTTGCTTTTGTACTTTTTTGCTGCCAAGATCTTGTGGAACTGGAGTTTTATCTAATTAATTTACACGTCAAACCTTTTCATAGGGCCAAGGCATTATACGTGTGCAATTATACTTTAAAAGATATTATAATAACATTTAAAAATATTGCTTTAGATACACTCCAAAGTTTAGGGTAGGTAAGTAAGTAAGTACATAAGTACGTAAGTAAGTACATATGTAAGTATTTACTAATTTACTTATGTAACAAGCTGCTTATTCTCACCATGGCTGCATTTATTTGATTAAAAATACAGTAAAATGATTTTGTAAAATATTATTAATTTAAAATAGCGGTTTTCTTTTAAAATATTCATGAATAGTTCTAACATGCTGATTTGGTGCTCAAGAAACATTGCCTATTATTATCAAAAAACAGTTATGCTGTTTAATATTTTTTTTGGAAACATATATGTTCTTTGATGGAATTTCAAAAGAAAGGTACTTATTTCATAAATCTTTGGAACATTGTAAATTCAGTTTTGATCAATTTAATGCATCATTGCTGAATAAAAGTATTAATTTCTTAAAAATTAAATTAAATTAAATTAAATTAAATTAAATTAAATTAAATTAAATTAAATTAAATCTGACCCTAAACATTTGAATGGGGTGTATGTGTATGTGGGTATAAGCTGAAATTTAGATGCTAATTCTAAATTGCAAAACAATTATTTTCCTAAATCAATCTCATTTTCTAGTATAAATATTTCAACATCCATAAAAGAAATGACATACTATATTAGGTATTATTTTCAGAAATTTCTACCAAAATTTAGTGAAGTTTATTCTTAACACAGAAAAAGAAATTGCCAATGTGGTAAGAATTTTATTTTTCCCCATTGGCAAATATTTCTTCTTGTTCTTGTACCTGCCTTAACTTTTTGATTCAAAAGAAAGTACATCATAACAAGAAAGAAAACTTCCCAAAGCTCTGGAGTGCATCTATATATATACACAGTATATAATCTTGTGCCCAGGTGCGGGACTCTTCTCCGGGATGGCGGTAGATGCTTAAGGCTTCAGTTCTTCATAGTCATTCTGAATCCTGACAGGTAATTAAAAGCGGATGGGTATGAGTATTGGGATCAAGTGCCTCATAATTCCTCATTATCTTCTCAAAGCAGATATTTACCCTCTGGAAACATCTCCCTTTACCAACAGTACTCATCCCTTACTGGCCCTAGAGCTGGAAGACACTTCACTGGCTGAATACTGACTGACATTAATAAGAAAATACTACAGAATTTTGTCAAACAGAAAAAAAGATAAGGAATGGCATTCACAGGTGTTATTGGGATGTTGGAGGGAGAAATGTAAATGATAACACCGTGTCACTTAATGTCAGCACTGACAGATTGTTTGAGTTTAATTAGTAAAACTGTAGCATGTGACATCAATTACATAAGAAATGACTTTATCTGATAAATCATAATATTTTGTACATTAATTCCTAATAATTATCTGAGCCATTTTTGCATTTTTAAAACCAAACTTATGGCAAAATGATTTTTTTATTCACACAGGTTGAATATTTACTCACCCTCAGGCCATCCAAGATGTAGATGAGTTTGTTTCTCCATTAGAACTGATTTGGAGAAATTTAGCATTACATCACTTGCTCACCAATGGATCCTCTGCAGTGGATGGGTGCCGTCAGAATGAGAGTCCAAACAGCTGATAAAAACATCACAATAATCCACAAGTAATCCACACGACATCTTTTGTTTTCAGCGCTTGATCTGTGCAATTTCTCTTGTGATTCAGACTTGACGACTTCTTTATTGGAGAAAGCAATGGATAGAGAACTCGCCTTTAGTCGCGAGCAACAGTTTGAAATAATAAAAAAAAAACTCTTGATGAATTTGTTTATTACAAACACGCAGCTTTTCACTTCACAAGATGATAATTGATGGACTGGAGTTGTGTGGATTACTTGTGGATTACTGTGATGTTTTTATCAGCTCTTTTGACTCTTATTCTGACGGCACCCATTCACTGAAGATCCATTGGTAAGCAAGTGATGTAATGCAAAATTTCTCCAAATCTGTTTTGATGAAAAACAAACTCATTTACATCTTGAATGGCCTGAGGGTGAGTACATTTTCAGCAAATGTTCATTTTTGAGTGAACTATTCCTTTAAGTCTGCCTGAAGTTTCCAAATACATTTTGGTGGCAATGCGTTTTGTGTGATTTAGTGGACTCAAAATTGCCAGCGATACAATTCTGCTGTGAGTGCACTGATCAATTTGTGGCTCCTCGGTGTACTGGAGTGGAGAACACCAAACAGTGCATGTGTTTCTTTCAGTCTGTGTCATGTTTCATTTTGATAATGGCCATTGCTTGCAAGCGGATGCAGTGAGCAGGAGATGTGTAGTGTCAGTACAGCAGGTTGAATCGCTCTAGCCACGTGTACGCTGTGATGCAGTGCTCATCTGTTTGCGTTAGCCTCCTCTTGAGAGTCCATGTTTCTGAGTTTGATGTCAGTCTCTAAGGTAGATCCCACAATACCTAAATGGGTTACGAGCCTGAAAACCTTGTTTCTTATACGTGGAGAAGAAAGAGAGAACACAGAATGAAAGTAGTGCACCATATGGTCTCATAATCCAACCAAACATGCGCAGTCATCACTCTCTGATTTTGAATGTGCTTGAATTTGATTACAGTACGATAGAAATATCCAGTTGAGTGTTTAGGGGCCTGAAATTTATGATCTCTACAGTATAGACGAGAGTGTTTGCAAATTAATTATTGTGTTTACATGTACAATCTTAGAATGATTTGCATTATAATCAGATAATATGTAAAAGTCATGTAAATGCTTTAAACTGTGCTATTTTATTAGGAAAAGGCCATAAGTGGTTTAAATAAAACCCAGTGGACACTTTGAGTGGGTTTTTGATAGTTACCAATGTCTTTTGGCACTGTTGTGCATTATATAAATATTGCTGTTAAATAAAAAATAGAAATAATGCTGTTAAATGGTAAAATAATATAATATTTATATATATATATATATATAAATATATATATATATATATATATATATATATATATATACACATATATACACATATATATATATATATATAGAGAGAGAGAGAATTTAAATTTTAATATATATGCATTTCAATAAACATTTTTATATACTGTTTTAAATTTTATATACTGCATGCATGTGTGTAATACACATTGTGGATAAAAATAATTCATTTTATACTATATATAAATTATATTTCATGGTATAGTGGTTTTGGTTTCTGGTTTTGAATGAATTCTAAGTACTTACTATTTGTCTCGCTTTGTTCACCATCTTGGATGTTTGGATATATACAATATTTGATTTATGTGTTGGTTTTTAATAGTTTTATCTCATTAGAATGCACAGAAACTTTGAACGGCTGTCAAAGCAGATGAATTTGGATTTTGAATAGTGTAGTTATGAATATTGTCTGATCATTTATCTTAGAAGGTACTTAATACATTTTGGAACAGAGTCACTCACTGTGTGATTAAAATGCAGCACACATGAAAAGTTTGTACTTTGTCATGGCAATGTCGAAAATCTCTTATTTGCGGAGAATTTCAAGCAATGATAGCCAAGTCTCATGGTCTTAACTGGGGGTTTAAATTGGGCGAGTGCATCAGAGACATTATTGTTTCTCAGTGCACCATAAATAACTAGGACTTTGGCTCAGATCTCTGAAGGGCTGTGCGGATGGGGACGTACTCGAGTCACTGCTGCAGTTTACATGCTGCATAAGCAGAAACATGTGCATTCAAAGCATGTCTCCTTTCTTCTCACCTCACTTTTTCCTCTCTCTTTCTCTCCTCCCTCTTTTAGTTCCTTTCCTCTTTGCCTTTGATGTGCTAAACAATAAATGATTTTATTCCCTGCTCGCTTGTGCAGCTTATTCCTGAGACTCTAGAGGGACAGACGTTTGCCAGTTCTGTGGCCGTAAGCAAACTTGGAGGGACATGGATGAAACTTTTGGGTGCAAAGTTTGGAAGGTTATTTGAGATGAGGTTTTGACATTCTGGTTTTGATCAAAAGCGGATGTCCACAGTCTTTTGTTCTTGCTTCAAAGCCTCGTGAACCTCATGGATGGACCAGATTAGATTTTTCATGACACACGTATTTCCAGGCACACCTTCAACATGTAAAACTCTGATTTTCTACTTTAGCTTTTATTGATAATGAGAGAGATTTCCATCATCACTCTTTTGAAATACATTGGGTCTCTGAAATGGAAAAATCTGTCTTAATAATGAACAGTATACTGATATACCCAAACAGAGACTGAGTGGGTGCAACTAAACCAATAATCATGATAAATGCATATAATTCTGTGACAAAGTGTGTGATATATTCAGTTGAATGGGCTGAAAGAGAAGTGTGTATTGGATTGATTATATCCATTACATCGTATGCTTAAACCAAAGCAATCATGCAGAAAAAGGAAGAATGCTTTTGATTAATTAAGCGTAATTGCTGTTGTGTAATGAATTGCCGTAAATCGACAGATACTGGAGAATAAAACCCACATACACATTGCTAAAATTTAGACAAAAATATATATATTTGAAATAGAATAAACAAGAACTTAAATCTATCTATCATTACAACATTTTATTTCAGCTAGTTGCGAACATTTCTCAATTTAGTTTAACTTCATGTACTAAAATAACTGAAACTAAAACTGAAATAAAAATTCATAAACTCTTTCTTTAATAAAAACTATCAATAGTATCTCAATCTACTATAATAATAAGATTTTGAGTCAAAGGTCCAATTATACAAATGCAGTAGATTTTTTTTTTGTTGGTTTCAAAAATATTTATTTGTTTGTTGTTTTGTTTGTTTATTCATTCATTCATTTAAAAATAAAATTTTTACATTTAATTTTTAGTTTTACAGTTGTTGGATGACTGGAAATCCATTAAATAGACCATAATACATCATAATACCATTTTAACATGTTGAGAATGGCTGTTTTCTGTATTTTTCTTCTTAAATCTCAAAAAACTGCATGGTCCCATTCTGACAACTTATTGTACATAAATGTTTTTTTTTTTGTTTTTTTTTGTAGACGATACTGTTGTCTTGATTACAAAAAAAAGTTTTTGCATATAAAAATAGGCTTTCAAAAACAAACCTAAAAACCTACCCTGAGAAATGTTCTCTGGAGTAAAAAGTTTGGCTATTAGTTTAGTCTTTCCCTTTTGTTAAAATGGTCTCAGACTCACTGAGTGCTATTTATTATGGAGCATAATCCTATATACAATTATATTGGACTTCACTTCTTCATAATATTGTCTATAATAGACGCCTCTCTTCATTCAAGCGCATGGAGGACATCTGTAATACCCCCACAGTGGTTTCACAAACCATTTCTCTCTTGGAATGTGGAATTATCGACATGTTAATTCTTCTGGACAGATTAGCACGGGCCTATAGTTCAGTCCAATTGAATCCAATTGCATTATTAATAGAGGAGAATAATGTGCATTTTCTCTAAAGAGACATGTCTGCCTAATGGTTGTATAATTTGGCTGATATCGAGACATATTAGTTATTAGTCTGGTTTCCCGTTGTGCTTGCTGTGTCTTGCCTCATTGCACTGTATTAGATGGTAGATTGCTAATAGTTGAGAAGAGTCCTGAGAGAGGAGACGGCAATGCTACCTACAAACTAGGGTCGATAATCAGCCTCTTTGTCTACTGACTGGTTAAATTGATTTTCTGAGGGAAAACAGCTTGTGCGTGAAATACTCTTGTGCGCACATACACACACACACACACACACACACACACACAGACACAGACAGAGCTCCAGGATGAAACTGGCAGAGCCACATGTGGGGCTAAAACTGTTATGAGAATGCTTTTGAGTTCCTTGTTAAACTTTCTTCATACTTAATGACTTAAAAACTCTGCTTATCAAAATCTCTGATGTAATGCAATATCTGATCGACTTAGATTTTAACCTTAATTTAATTTAATTCAATTTTTATAGGTCCATTATTAAAAAAAAATTTGTGACAAAATTAGTCATATTTTAGTTTTTCATGAATGGAGGAATGACCCTTCCTTAGACTATATCTATATATATCTATATATCTATATCTATATGTATGTATGTATATGTATATATATATATATATATATATATATGTATATATATATTTATATGTATAAGTTTGAAGAAGGGCCAATTTGATATTATGCCAATCTAAATTATGACTAAATTACATTAGTTTCATTACATACAGGATGTACAATATGTTTTCATAGTACAATGAATGCTTTCATCTCTAAAGACCATAGAAAATGTGATTGCTCATGATATGACCCTTTGAATGTCATTGGAATAAAAATGTTCTATGCATGTGTGACACAGAAAGAGAAGTGTAAAGATGGCTGTCTCTCTGTGGATCATGCTGTGGTCACATCTGTCCATGCAGTGGAGCAGCAGACGGTCAGAACCCTGCAGAGAAGCCTAAACCTCCAACAGCTGGGTCAGATTGAACTCTCCACTCATCAAATTAATGTAGATTTGATGGGTGTGCATCTAATACTTTTGCTGCTTAACTGCTCTGCATGGTTTTGCAAATATCAGTTTTCTTATGAGTCTGTTAATATTCAGGAGTTTACTGGTGTGGGGTCCTTTGTGTGTTAGTCACTGCTGATGTGTGTATGTGTGCATACAGTTAAATGCAAATGCTATTGATGTGTCAAGGCTTTGTGGTGGAATTCTATCATTCAGTCCACTGCCTTATAAAGCTTACTATAAAACTGAGTAGTTTGCCGGCCTATAGGATCACTTTCTACAACCCAAATCCAAACCTTAACTATCAGTGGGATGAGAAAATTAGGCTCTAGATTAGAGACAGCATGTCATCCTACATTGTCTAGTGTATGTGCAAAGAAAATGTATTCATTTCTGAAATGTTTAAAATCATTTTGTTTTTAAATAACTAAAGTTTCAGTTATATAATAATAATAATAATAATAATAATAATAATAATAATAATAAAACACATTAAAATATGAAAATTATTTTTTAGATAAAAACTGAACTGCAGTTAAAATTAGAATCTAATGAAGTACAATAATAAAAACTAACTAGAAAAGCAAGAAAGACATTGAAGTGTAAAAATTCTAAAAATCCTTCAAGACAGATGGATGGATGGATGGATGGATGGATGGATAGATAGATAGATAGATAGATAGATAGATAGATAGATAGATAGATAGATAGATAGATAGATAGATAGATAGATAGATAGATAGATAGATAGATAGAATCTTAACCAATTATCCAAAACAAAACAGCTCTGGCTCTGCACAAATGATTTTATTGAATACTGCCTGCTTAGTTCATTCAGACTCTGTGGAAGTCAAATTGCTTTAATGAACTAAATCCTTCTGCAGACAGAGAAAGAAAACAAGCTGAAAAGGCAGGGAAAAAAATCTCTGAAGCACTGGAAAAAACTCATAAACTTAAGCATTTGCATTTCATGTTGTGTTCAAATATGATCTTATGTAATGAACCAGCGTTACTGTGAATGCTGAAGGTGTCCCATCCAGCTCATACAGCCGAAGCATATTCTGGACAAATAAATATATACATAAATATCAATATGAAACAACATTGTAGCAGTTGTCAACTTTCCATATCTACCATATTAAAACAAATGATTCATCACTGGCTGCCATGTACAAACTAAATTTATATGCCATCTTGAAACTAATACATATCTGTAAATCATTTATGGAGGGTGATTTGTTTGATGAATCTGCCAGACTAGAAAGTAATGAATCAATAATGCTTTATTAAGACAGCATAATGACTGAAATCAATCAAGTATTTGAAATAACCTAAAACAATACAAGAACAGACATTTAATAAATTCTACAAAGCTAAGCTGCAGACGCTTGAGTGAAGAGGAAGCTACTGTTTTGTTACACTCAGAGTGAGCAGACATGCTGAAAATCACCTATCAAGCAGTCAAATGATCTCAACACATGATTACACACAAACACATATGTTCTCAGCATCTGAGAGCCTCTTTTCTACTCTGATCTCTCTCTCTGTCTGTCATTTCTTCAAGTAATCTTTTCACTCCAATAGTTTTCTGTTATCAGCTTTGCCCTCAATTTAAACTCACCCCCTCTGTAGGAGTCTCTCATCATTTCAAAGTCAAACTCATTCCTCATTACATTGATCTTGATGTGTGTGTGTGAGTGTGTGTGTGTGTGTGTGCGCGCGCGTGTGCTTGGGTATCTCTTGATGTATATGCAATTCATTTGTGGTGGTCACCACCAACACCACTAACAAAAGTCACAAGGTTATGTCATCTCAATCATAATTATTTATTTATATATTTTGTTATTTAAAAAAAAAAAACTATGTAGGATTTCCTGCAGCCATTAATATAGAGATATCTATCTATCTATCTATCTATCTATCTATCTATCTATCTATCTATCTATCTATCTATCTATCTATCTATCTATCTATCTATCTATCTGTCTGTCTGTCTGTCTGTCTGTCTATTGATCATTATTGTTCTGTTTTCACTAGTTAGCAGTAAACTATTTACCTCACCTGAATATGTTTGTAGATTTGTGTTGGATGGTATCTTTAGAATGGAGATAAGGATATTTTATTTGTAAACATACTTTTTCACTTATTTCAGTTAATGCCAAAACTAGCGAGCTAAGCCAGTAGTAGTACTGACAGTGCCGTGTAAACATGGCTATAAAGATGCGAAAAAGAGGAGGAACAGACAAACCGATTCAAGTGAGTGAGTCATTTAAATTGGAACCGCTCCGATTGATTCAAATCTTTGACTTCGATCAGTTCAAGCGATTCACTAGCAAAAAACAGGTCAAAAGAGCACTTCGTTCTAATTTCGATCTGTGTTCCATAGATTCCAATCCGTGTGGCACAGCTGACACAGAAGAGCATATACGCTGTTTGCGTTCAGTGGATATTCTCCAAAATGGCGCTAGGGTAACGTGGAGGAGACTAATTTGAATAAAGTAGTTTTTTTTCCTTTTCTTTTGCGCACAAAACGTATTCTCGTAGCTTCGTAAAATTATGGTTGAACCCCTGATGTCACATGGATTATTTTACCGATCTCCTTGCTACGTTTCTGGACCTTGATTTTGTAAGGACCCTTGTTGTCTATGGAGGGTCTGAGAGCTCTCAGATTCCATCAAAAATATCTTAATTTGTGCTCCGAAGATGAATGGAGGTCTTATGAGTTTGGAACAACATGAGGGTAAGTAATTAATGACAGAATTTTCATTTTTGGGTGAACTATCCCTTTAAGACAGTAAAGTTATAAAAACAAAACCAAGAAAAAGAAAGAAAATACACAAATACAAATGCTTGTTATGGTTTTCAAGGGTGTAGAATTTAGTAGAGACCCTACCAGTATCCAGTGACTACTAACTATCATTTGTTCTGTTGTTCATTCCATTTATATCCATTATACAATCCATCTATCATTCTATATATTGTTTGTTCTATTGTTCATTCTATCCATTCAGCTATCTATCATTCTATTGTTCTATCTTTCTATCACTTTCTGTCATGCTGATCTTTTGATCTATCAATCAGTTGTTCTGTATTTTGTTTGTTGTTCATTCCATCCATCCTTCAGTCTGTCATTCTATAATTCTATCTTTCTATTGCTCGGTCTTGTTCTATCTATATTGCTTTTTTGTTGTTGTTTTGTTCCATCCATCCATCCATGCATCCTTCTATCTATCTATCATTCTATTATTCTATCATTCTATCTATTTTTACAAAGTTAGATATCAGTACAGACACAGGAACTGTAAATGTGAGCAGTGGCACATATGATTAGAAATGATCAGATTGAGGTTCAGATGTCTGTCTGGCTGGCTGTCGTGGACAGCACAGTGTGTTGGCAGACACTCACTCCACACACAAACTGCTGGTTTGACCAAAACCACAGGCCAAATGGAGGATAAAAACTAGTGAAACAGCAGAACAGATTCAGATAGGGAACTCAGCATCTCCCTCGGTCATCAATCACACCTTATGGGGTTTAAATAAGTGACCTGTGGGTTACCAGACCAGAGCTGCAACTGCTTCTACCTCCCAACACGTTGGTCACTACTGTATGACCTCATTTAAATACTGTACTACTCATTTAAATACTGTATTAGGTCAGTAGTGCTTGTCTTATATATTAAAGTTCATATTGCCTCTCTTCTCCTTTGCTGCATCTTCTTGGCTTATTGCCTTGCTCTTATCTGCCTGTATCTCATGGATTTTAGCTTGCAGTCTCAGATAAGAACAGAGAAGCGTTAATCCACAGAAAGATAGCAGAGTGAGCGGGTGGAGAGGAAGATAACCTCAGGCCTTGAGCTCTAATTCTTCAGTAATTGGAGGACTACTGCACTCTTAGCTATTCTAATGCTAGCCAAAGCAAAGCCCGTCTATGATCTCCACATACACCTCTAAGAACTAAGAGCAGGATTTTTCACATCATAGATACTGCAATAGTATAATTAAAAGATGCAATGATCTATAGACTAATGAAAACATGCTTCCAATGGGTTGGTACGTACCGAGGTGCTGTCCATTTTGCTTGCTTCACATTATATTTAATATAATACTATTTAAGTTAAAGTTAAACAAAAGAACCTAAATTAAAAAAAAAAAAAAATTAAAAAGTTTAATGTTCCCCTTTTGCTTTTATGGCATACAAGTTGTGGAAAATTAACATCTGAACATGCCAGTTTCTGATTTTGAACTGATAGAAAACTGAATTGCAATTCAAATTTTAATGTAATAAAGTAAAATAAAAACCAACTAGAAAAGCATGAAAGCCTTGTTTGAAAGTTTTAAAACATTAAAGTTTGAAGATAGATAGATAGATAGATAGATAGATAGATAGATAGATAGTCTTAAATAGTTATTTTATATAATTTCCATCAAGTGTTAAAATGTTTCTAAATCCTGTTCTGTGTATTTCCAAGTTTAAAAGAGATTTTTAGCATGGTCTCAGTCTGACCCCACTTTCTAGGATAAAATAATTGTATTTTTAGACCAATTGTGCTGAATTAGCTGTTTGGTGCATCAAAACTAGAAAGGAGGAGTCCTTCAAATGAATGCTTGTTGTAAAGTAATGTGATTGGGAGATTACAGCATACTGTGCTTTAGTTTGGATGTGTGTCAAAGAAAAGTCCCAGTTACTTCCATTGCTGTCAGCCTCACCGTGAGGGTCCTAATGGAATCTCAGGAGCTTTTGTGCCTCTGGTTGCAAAAATAATCATCTACAGCAGGCGGCGGACAGCCGCTTGTGTGAAGGTCTGAATGTAGGTGTGAGGTTAGGCCCATATGTTTGAGTGTGTGTATAAAGAAGAGTCATATTCTAGAGCTATTGTACTGTATGTATGTGGAATGGTGGGTGGAAGACAGTGTTATCAGAGTGTTAGCTTCAGTTCATTGGCTTTAGCTTTACATCAGAAGTTCTGTGTGACACAGGCGCTTTGTTCCATTTGTGCTCCAAACATCAGATTCTCAGAAAGAACCAAACTCCAGTCTGGAGGTCCATGATCTTACTGACAGAACAATCAGTTCATTGCACAATAGATCTGAGGACCAGCACTTAGCATAAAACTATAGAAAGCAGCATGTTTGCCATATCTGTAACAGCATCTATGCTAATACTGCATTCCATGTAACTCCGTAAAATATGTAATTTCCAGTCTAATACTTGGAAAAGTGTGATACAACACTATTTAAAGTCACACTTCTGCACAAGTTGTAATTTTGACTTTAAGTCATTATTTCAAATTCCAATTCAGCATCCCATGGGTTGTGGCTAGAATCTAGAAATAATCATCAGTCTTAAATATTTCATTATTTTATGTCAGTTCCTTATTTAAATATTTTAAAATCCTATCATATTCTGGTTATTTTCATGTTTAAATGAGATTCTCACATGATCTCATTTAGACCCAACGTTAGATGTGAGTAGAGAGAGATATATTTGATTTAAACAAGCTAAATTTATGGTACCATTGCTATCAAAATCTATTGATGATTTTAAGTTATTGATGTATAATCATGACAGACAGTTTTGAGTATTTTTGGACGTTTTTCCCCAGTTGTATAGGTTTATAGTTCAAGATATCAAGCAGGACTATATCCCACGTCCAACTTGGAATGGAAAGCAGCAAAACCAGTGACATTAACACCAAATATCATTTTGTTCTGTTAAAAATATCTTCAGGTTTTTGTTTCAGTCATTCCGTTCAACTCTGTAAGTTGTATTTTCCAGTTTCATATTTGAAAAAGTGTGATACAACACCACTCAAAGTCACACTTCCAACTTGTGCATTTCTGCACAGTTGCACAAGTTGGAAATCTTTTTATAAGCAGTTTAATCTAGCCACAAAAGGAGATTGAAGAAAATTGGCAATTTGATACATTTCAATAACTTGCTATACTGACAGCTGACATCTACCAGCAGAATTTAATGAGGCTGTTGAGAACAACTTGCCAGTTAACATGAAACATGAATATCAAAATGAATAATCATCTCATCTTATTAAATCCTAATACAGACATTTCTGTTGTTAAAGACAGACTCTTACTCCCAAGCCTTTATTAGAATTGATTTAAAATATTAAGCAGGGAGCATATTCTTATCATATTCAGCAAGAAACTCATTACCTCTGTTCCAAAGCCTACAGCAGTAAGGTGCCTTGCTGTCCACTACCTACGTAAGGCAGCTACTTTTTAAGATTTACATTGCATGCACAACAATTACTGCATATTTATATAGAGTTTAGTGTTAACATGTTATGCATCATTCAGAGTTAAATTGAGAATGCCTTTTAAAATTCCAGTTCAATTCCTGTTTTAAGATAAACTCTAGATGGCGCAGGTTCTAACTCAATCTGATATAATCGCATCATAATATGCATGACACAGTTAATTGGTTCCTTTCACATCAGCAGCCAATGAGCTTGCTGCTCAACATTTAAATACTTGGCTAGAGCTTGCTGTAGCAGTTGCAGTGTACTTCAGAAACCCTCCACCTTCCCCAGCTCCACCTGTATAGATCTTCTATGGGGTAATTTCATGTATATGGGGGTATTTCATGTATGTTACTGTATATGTGCAGCAGCAGTATTTCCTACATGCTCACAGCAACATGTCTGTGGATATACTGGCAGTAGCAAGTGTTGGCTCTCCGGCAGCAGCACCGTAGCAGATCGCTTCCACCAAGGCCAAACACATTAGCATCGTATGTACATTACCATGCTAAAACTCTCAGAGAGTTGTCATGACAAAACAATAATTAGTGAACAGTCGTTAGTACTGAATGAAACAGAAGAATATTTATAATCACATTTCTCAGAATTCTATCTGTTGTCTTGAATGAATCTTTTTCTCTGAGCTCAGCGCAATTCATTCTGGGATTACCTTATTCAAGAGAGATGTGATTTTGCTTTAGAATTTGGCCAAAATGGGATATCTTCTACAGTAATGTAGCATAATTTTTCTGCCTTCTGTTAGGAATAACCTTTGCATTGAAAGCAGTGTTGCCTTAAAATGCTGTCCATGTTCACCAGGTGTCGGAACTGAGCTAGAGAGTATAAAGACGTATAGATTTTGTGCAATTTTGATAAACAGGTAGCTACCCGTTTTTGAAAAGGCCAAGTAAACACCATCCAAGGTGTTCTGCATTTGAGAAGGATGAGTCACTACAATCACTGTGGAAATGAACTCTGTTATGTTTGCATATAGTGTGAGAATAGAATTTAAATCCATTTTACCCGAGACATTTATGTAGCCAAGTGCAAATTGAATGTGCATACTCAATCGAATAACAGTTTGATTGATCAAGACACATGAAGTGACTGAGTGTAAATACCTAGATAGATAGAACAGAGATTGTTGCTTTATTCTTTGGCTCTCTGCAGTGCAGTGGGTTTGTGATGAAGAGCTGTGATCAGTAGAAGCTGATTGAGCTGTGCTGGGTGTCTGAAATTGTTTTCCCCTCACAGATCTACTTTTACTCGTATCCTTTCAGTATGTCCCCCTTGTAATAAAAGGTTCATTTTGGACTGCTTTATCTGGTTTCTTCTATAAATGTGTCAAATGTTTGCTTGTTTTATTCAGTATAGCTGTAATGTATGTGTGTGTATGTTGTAATATTTGGATATGTAGGTATGTGCCCAATCAGTGATTCAGATCTCAGTGCTTTGATTGATGGTTTTTAACGGTCTGATTTCATCCAGTCCTCTAAGACGGTCTGCTTGAGAGAATATGCACAGATGATTTGAAGACACCTGTGTGGTTTTTACAGTAGCACTCAATAATGAGAAGAAAAAGCTTGTCAAGTTTCATTTTAAAAACCCGCTTATCAACATTCATCAAAAGTGTTTTACTTTTTAATATTCCGTGTTGTCGTTTTCAACCTTTCCTCTTCCCGTCAGCATGAGTCACTCTCACAGACATGCTGTTTTCCTGAACGTCAGTCTATTGTGCTCTTACACAAGCGAGCTCCTGCTCGTACACACAAACCGAGGTGCATTTTGGGTTATTTTGCTCCATTTAGGATGTTAAACCATACATCTTCTCAGTGGTGGCTGCACCGTTTGAACTCCACGCAAAATCTGAGCTTTGCAGTCGTATTTGGGATCTCCTCTGTGTGTAATGGCTTAACGTGACAGCTTGACTTCACTGAGGCTCAGAAAAACCACAGCATGCCTCCAGTATCTCGAGCATTAAAAATGCATTACGTCCTGCGATTTCACGTTTCGCTCGTAACAAAAGTACGGCCGTTTTTATTGCTAAATAAAAACTGCAGACTAATGCATTGTTTCTTAGCTGTTCCAAAGGGTAGGCTATATGAATTTTGCAAAAGATGCTGTCAGTGCCATTTCTCAGTCTACAGAAGAAAAAATAAAAAGACAGATGAATTGGTTGTGTGTGAGAGTACACACACAAGCATATACATATATATATATATATATATATATATATATATATATATGTGTGTGTGTGTGTGTGTGTGTGTGTGTGTGTGTGTATGCAAGAAACACATAAATAATATAAAATAAATATATAATAAATAAATAAATAAATACATTTCTGTTAACAATAATAAAAGAAAATATCCAAGAACGTTTTTATTTCAGTTAATTGCTAAAGCATTATTTTACATATGTACACACACACACACACACACACACACACACACACACACACACACACACACACACACACACACACACACACACACACACACTTCAGTGATATCACTCATGTGCTATTATAGTTTTTCTCTTACAGTAAAAAAAAACAAATGTATGTATAAAAACATAAATAAATAAATTTCACATCTTTTATAGTTTAACTTGAAGTACTATATTAACTAAAACTGAAATAAAAATATATAGAAAGATAAAAATAAACTATATTGACAATTATTTAAAAACAAAAAATCATTGTTAAAAAATAGGTCTGTCAATAGAATGAAATAGTCATTAGTTAGTTTTTAGAAAGCAGAATGAAACCATGAATCCCAAAACAGTGTGATATTATATACAAGTTGTTGCCAAGACAACATAGAATATTTCATTTGTACGTTGAGAGTCTGTTTTGTCCTGTTCTATTAAAGCTAGATACTGTATATGCCTTGAAAATAAACAAATAAATGAATGTGTGTAGTCTGTAAGCAAGTTTGTGCTTAGCTGTGTTTGTGCTTAATTTTTATTTCACATGCTGCAGTTCTTTTTGATGTCTAATTAATATCGAGGCTCATTTGACCTGAGAATGTGCACATGCATCAGAAACACGAACGACAGACTTGAGCGATAAAGGCTAAATTGTTTGCAGCAGGACAAGACTAAATTTTTATGTGTGGACCTGGTCTCCCCCTGGCCCAATGAATAGGTTATACATTATTGGGCCCCTTCATTACCCCATTTGTCCCTAAATATAACTTTTCTTGGCTTCCACATGCAGCATTTGTTTTGGTGATGCTGCTACCTTGGCTGTTTGCGGAAGCTAAACCTGAGAACATAATTCTTTTGTTTTAAGCAGCTGAATCCCTCATGCAAATGATTGTGTATTTCAGCACTTTGGAAATCCATGATGGGTCGACAGCGTGTGAAATTAGCATTTCACGGAACATGGATGGCTCCCATGTGCTTACGGGTACACAACGGCACCATATTCACTTTAATTGTGATATTACATGCAGCTCTATTCTCCGTCAGGTTTATGCACTCTCTTTAGTCATCCATGGTGTCTCGAAGAGCAGATTCCTGGCTCGTGTATCTGGAACAGGAGTGTGGTCCTCTCTCAGAGTTGATTAAAATGGCAGAATGGTTCTCTAGAGAGAAGCGGAGACAGGTGCCTTTATTCCGCACCATCCTGACCCCTCCTCATACCTCTGCTCCTGCATATGTGCATATTCACACTCCTTTATTGCTTCATTCAGAGAGCTGTAAAGTTCCAGTGCTGTGGGATTCCCATACAGCTGTGCACTAAATGACCCACAAGGCTTTGCTCTTCTTACTCTCTGAAATATCCAATTCATTACAACTGACACAACACTTTACCCAGTGCAGAAACTGCTCATGGGAAACATAGAATTTCAACGGTCTTTTCCAAATCATAGTGCGTTACTTATCTAGGCAAGGGGTTTCAAAAGAGGGCTGTTTCAACAAAAATAAATCATGAAATAAAATTAAATAAATTATTTTATTTTTAGCACTGTCAAAGTTAACGTGTATGAAGCAACACATTTTTATATATTAGAATGGAACTGTATTTAATATTATTAGCTTTACTCTGGTTTCTAAAAACTAATACATGATTTTTCAAAGTTGTAAATAACAAATATTATTGGAGTATATTTTATTTTACTATTTCTGTCTTTCTCCATAAAGAAATCATGTTTAATTTAATGTCTTGTTGCTGTTTATTTTAATATTTCATGAGATTTACTAGCAATTGTTTCTACACTATTTTTTAAGTGTAGATTATCAACTTGGGAGTGCTAGCTTTAACAATAAACACTTATTTATTTATTATTATTTGATTTATTTTATTTTTTAAGACATATATATCTAGCTTATCTACAAAAGTAATTGGACAAAAGCAACATAAAAAGTAAATATTCTCCATATTTGAATCAGTACTGGGACATTTTGAAAACATCATCTCTACAATATTTAATTAAGTCTTATATTTAATTATATTTAAGGGGTTTCCTCACAATCAATCATATTGTATTCTCTTGGCATAAAAACCCCTAACCTAAACAACATTTTAAGAAGTACAGTATACTGTACAGTATGTGCACTTCTGATGTGAAAGCTGTTCCCAAAGGTAGGCAACATTATTATACCCTGTTTTTGGACAAAATATAAGGCTGCATCTTATGTAGCACTCAAGTTGATATCAATCCTGGTATATAATAAAAATATATTGCTTTGTATATTTATGCTTAGATTATTGCATCATTGACTCAGCAACATGCTGTCATCAAACTGTAATGAAGTCCTCCATGTTAAGTGCTAGATGTGTTGCTACCTATGTAGAACATTTCAGTTCACTCACATATCAGGTTCTAGTTTGGTAGATGCTGCCTATGTAGGCAGTAGACAGCAAGGCAAGTTAGTAGGTATAGAAACAGTGATAATTTCTGTTACCTGATAGACTTTGGGTTCCTTGCGAGTGATGATATTCAGGAAATTTAGGTAATACTTTACTTAAAGCTTTTATGTATAATGCATTATAAAGGGTTATTAAAGGCTATAATGCATTATAATTATTAATAATGTACACTGTAATACATTAAATCTTGTCCTAAATAATTAAGTAAAGTGTTACCGGAACTTAATATGCAGTAATACTTTTGAATATATTTGGCTGTAGTGATGCTATCGGATGAGAACAAAAGTTGAACTGAGCTAGTTGATGACACTGTTGTTTTCTGTAGAGCTGTTTTATAGCTGAATCAAATTTGCTTGATAATTGATGAATTTTTCAACTTTGAAACTGTTATTGAACTAAATTAAATCAACATTTAACTGACTTGAGATGAATAACAACACTATTGCGTTTAGTTGAGCTGCTAGCTAAATTGAACTTGTTTCATAATTGATGAACTCTACACAGTTTTAGAGTTGCTTTACAGCAGAATTCTCTTACAGCTTCATCTCATATTTGAAGAAGTTTCAATCATTGATTCTGTTATTTTCCTGTTTTTACTGTAAAGCTGCTTTGAAACTCTGTATTGTATAAAGTGCTGTGTAAATAAAGGTGATGATACTTGATAAAATCACTCTATCATGTTAACCTGAAGAATTCACCAAACCACCTACTGCATGTCTGCTGAAGAACATCTCGCTTTCATGTTGGAGACAAGGTCCGGTAAGTGATTCAGATCATTCTGGATACATTGAACCTTTCTGCCTCAAGTAGTCTTTGCTGCGTCTAGTCTCATTGAATATATTGAATGCCTTTTCTCCTCTGCAAACACACCCTCCCATCTTGTGCGAATGTAATCAATCAAAACTCTAAACCAACTAGGAGTTTCACCTGTGTCTTCACCCATCCCTAAGACAATTTCTCTTCATTTCAGAAAGAAACACCTTGCTGAGTGGCTGAGATGTGCACACTTCCCCTGATGACCCCCGGCTAATTTCATAGGCTGGCAAATCGCGACAAAACACGTGTGCTCGTTTGCGCGCCTCCACAGATGTGTCGTTTACGAACAGTAATGTGATGCTCAATGACAGCCATGGCGGGACGGAGCATCTGCGCTGCTCACGAGCTCCACGGGGCTTGAAGGAGATGTCTGTCACACTCACTATTAATGAGACTTTGTTTGTAAATGCTTCGTTCCTGCTAATTATTAGTACACACTCAGTGCTGCTTCTCTCTGGAGCGCTACTGAACTAGATAATGACTCAGTTTTGGTTTATGGCTTCCCAAAGCTACTTGTTGGATTAATAAGAATTCCAATTCCACAGCAACCTCTGAGAGATCTAGCAGAGGTCATGGGCAACACGAGGAAGATTCTGGAAATGAAAGCCATATTCCACAGCTGATTGCGGAATTTGAATTAGCTTGTTTAACAAATAGCATCTGAATGCGCTCATTAGAGAATTCGTACAGTGAGCGCGAGGTCTGCAGTGGAGCTGTGCTGATACAACAGTTCCGAGCGGCACACAGATTTATTTTTCACGATTAATTTATACTCTGTGTATTGCTATGCACATGACAGTACACCTAGTTTATTGATGACAGTAAGAAATGCCCGCTGTCATGTTTATTGTTGTACTTTTCCAGCCGAGCTCTGTCAGTAGCTTCTGTTCCAAAACTTAGTGAGCTGCCGCTCTGCCTTCTGTCTACATAGGCGACTTCATTCACTAACAGCGATTCAGAGTAACAAAACAACCAGAATTCATTTATTTTCAATTATTGCTGACGATTTGAAGTAACATGAACAGCAGCGACTGTTGGCAGAGTTCAACTTTATGCAAATGTGCAGTATGTGGCAACTTACTAAGAGGAATGCAGTAATGATTACGTGATTTAGATAGCCTTTCTATTCATAGTAAATGGAACTATTTTTTTGTACTTTCATTGAATAGATTTTAAATATATTTACGGTCTGCATTCACCACATTTGCCATGTTGCCAGATTAATGCTGTCTAGTCCAAGCAGGCAAAAAGCATCTTTCTCCATTCATGCCTTCAAAAGTAGCCATGCGTTTTGACTTAATTTTATCATTGCGAGCACCATATATATACTTTTTCATTACCACTGAAAGCTTTGGGGAAGTAAAATATTTTTTAAATATATATTTTATATATATTATATAATTTATATTATTTATATTATTATATAACATGTGATCCTGGACCACAAAACCAGTCTTAAGTCGCTGGGGTATATTTGTAGCAATAGCCAAAAATACATTGTATAGGTCAAAATTATCGATTTTTCTTTTATGTCAAAAATCATTAGGCTATTAAGTAAAGATCATGTTCCATGAAGATATTTTGTAAATTTCTTACCGTAAATATATCAAAACTTCATTTTTGATTAGGAATATGCGTTGCTAAGAACTTCATTTGGACAACTTTAAAGGCGATTTTTCTCAATATTTTGATTTTTTTTTGCACAGATTCCAGATTTTCAAATAGTTGTATCTCAGCCAAATATTGTCCGATCCAAGACTGGTTTTGTGGTCCAGGGTCACATGTATTATTTATATTATTTTATATATAAATATATATATACACACACTTTATATTATACATATTATATCATACTTATTCCATATTATACACTTGCATATTGCTCTTTAGTTGATTTTGATTGCTTCCATTGTCTTCATTTGAAAGTCGCTTTGGATAAAAGTGTCTGCTAAATGACTAAGTGTGTGTATGTGTGTGTGTGTGTGTATATATATATATATATATATATATATATATATATATATAAAACTTTTATTCAGTAAAGATACATTAAATTGATCAAAAGTGACAGTTTATAATGTTTCAAAAGATTTCTGTTTCAAATAAATGCTGATCTTTTGATCTTGAGAATCAGCTTTGCCATTACAGGAATAAATTACATTTTAATATAGAAAACAGTTGTTTTAAATTGTAATAATATTTCATAATATTATTGTTTTACTATATATTGTGTCAAATAAATGCAGCATTGGTGAGCTAAAGAAACTTTTTTTTGTAGAATTTTTTTTTAGCCTTTATTTGGATAGGACAGTTAATTGACAGGAACTTTTGTCTAGGACAGTCCATAAGACAATATGATTGATTTCAAATCGCATACGTCCAAAGTGTCCTGTTGATAGCCTGCCATTGAGATGAATGGGAACTCTAAGGGGCCATTCACACAGAAACCATTTTTCCATTCCACTGTGCTACTTTTCCATTGTTTTTCTACATGAATACATGCTAAACAGACATCTTTGACCATTGTGCTCACATCTGCAACATCTCACTCTTGACATGGCATTCTAAAAACACGGTGCTAAAGTTAAAAGAAGTTCAACTTTTAAAAAAAATGCATCTTGAGGCCACTGCTTGTGTTAAAAGCAAAAATGTGTTCTTTGTGAATGGCCCTGAACAGATTCTGTAGCTTTCTTCAGGAGTCATAGAGCGCCTTGAAGAAGGCAGGCACCTCACTAGGTTTTTGGATCAATGCTAGTGTGTTTATGGCTGAATCATATTGCACAATGTGACTGACCATGATGAACTGCTAGGCCTGATACCTGACTTTTATTCACACTATAACACACAGAATGTGATTCTATTGAGTTACTCACTCATGCCCAGAAGTCTTCTGCGCTCTGTTCTGACCTCTTACGTGATGCCTTATGGCCTAAGAAAGAAGAATTATGCAGCTTTCTCTCTCCATTCTAACCCAGTTGTATATCTAAATTTGCCCCCTAGGGGGATGTAGGAGCGTGATTAAACTTGTCTCAGCCAAAGCAAAGCACAGAGCAAGAACTCTCCCTAACACTATCATTAGTAATGTTGATGTGTGTTAACAGGAGACAGAGAAGAAAATACTAGACCTTATAATGATAATCTCTTATGGCTCCATGATGTAAAAATACTGGTCACATGAGATAAAGTGTGTATTTTTGATTTGAAATTTAATCTAGACTCAAAAAAAGTCTTAATTATTTATGACCTAAGGGGAGAGAGGAACATTTTTATTAGTTGATTCAAGCATTCAGAGTGGCATCCATATGTTGCAAAGCAATGTTGCTGCAGGGGTTTTGGAGTTATATATAAAGAGGATATAGAAAATAGAATCTGCTAATCTATAAATACCTTGCTTATTTCTATAAATTATGATTTCATACATGATTTCATCTGTTTAATTAATCAAAAATACATTTTATTATACAATTTAAAAGAAAAATTAACTGTTTTCTATTTGAATATATTTATTATATATTGAATATATTTATTTAATATTTTGAAATGTAAGGTATTCTTTTGATGGCAAAGCTGATATTTCGGCATCATTACTCCAAATTTCAGTGTCACATGAACCTACAGAATATGCTAATTTGCTGCTCAAGAAACATTTTTTATTGTTATATTCTTCTAAGAAATAATTTTGTAAAATATTAATTTTGTAAAATATTTTTGTAATGTCTTTACTGCCATCTTTGATCAATTTATTGCATCCTTTCTGAATAAAATAATATATATATATATATATATATATATATATATATATAAGTTAACTTAATAATTAAATGTATTACTTGCCATTTCTTTGTAGTTATTTTTTCTTTGCAGTTATTACTAGTAATTTCTTGGTGGAAGTAGTTTTTACACCATTTTTAAGTATATATGTATATATATATATATATATATATATATATATAAACTAATAAGCATATATCATAAAAATATATATGAATGTTCATTTTTTGGCAGTTTGTAGTGGTTCTAACCCTGTTTTGTTACCCCCACATCTGTGAAACTGTGGTATACTTTTGTGCATGCCATAAATATCAGATGATCTTTATGTGACTGTACCTGAGGTTTGGACTTGGATTGATATGAAGTGTCCTGGATGTCTCTGCTGGTAGCATCAGGGTTTCAAAAATGTGTAGATGTACTGCATGCTAGCACAGATTTTGTTCTGCTTCTATATTGAGAACATTAGATCCTGAGCTTGCTGAGGCATGAGTGAGCAGCTGCAGTGTGTTTCCTGCGTGTGCGGGGGGTTTATTTTTGAGAGCAGGGCATCACTTTGCTTCAGCTTACATTTCCCAAATAATTTGACTGAGGGAGGTGCGACGTTTGAGCCGAACGGCTCTTTTACTCAGAACAAGATTTTTATTTTTACGTTGACTTCAAGACATATGTAGTTTAGCGCCGCTTGTTTTGATCTATTTCCTGCATCTTGTTTCCAGGCTACCTGCTTATTTAGAAGGGGGTCTGACTGTGTAGGTGCCGACGTGGAGTTTCATTAAATCTGCAGTGCAGAGCCCGCTTACAGACTGATAGCCTGGACTGCATTAGTTTGGTTACAGTGAGTATACAAAGACACTTTATTTGCGAGTGAGTCTCTGTCTCAGACCCGAGAACCGCTCCAACATCCACATCTAAGTCATCTAATTGGTCTGCCATGACTACAAATGACTACGTTGACCTTGAAGTGGTTTCTATCTCATACACAGGCACACACTGCTATCGTGTCCCTCTCTCACACACATACTTTCTATTTTCAGGCCTCTGCTCAGTTCATTTTTTGATTGCCACATGGATCTCCTGGGGCTGCCTGCTGATCTACTGTGCACAAGGTGTGGATGTGCACTGTGAATCGTAGATGGTGGTAGAGAGCCTCATGGTAACAGTAAGCCATAGTTACAATATGGTACAGTAACTATATGGTTTAAAATAGATCAAAGTCATCTCCGTCTGACCCAGAGTAATGCGCACAGAAATACCGCTTTCTGATTCTAAAGGACTGTTGATTACCACAAAAAATGATCATTTTCTATCATTTTCTTAAATAAAAAAGCAGCAGCTATTAGCTTACAATGAAAATGAATAAGGCAAATTTTGGAGTGATTTAAAAGCTGAAATGTAAAGTTTATAATCTTGAGATTTGAACATTTGAACTGCATATAGATGTATATTACATTTATAAATGTATATATTCGAATTGCATATAAATGTATGAAATTTTGACTCTGCATTTACTTTAAAAATAAAAAGAGTGACTGCAGCTATTAGCTTACAATAGAAATGAATAGGGCCAATTTTTGAGTGATTTAAAAAGCAGAAATGTAAAGTTAAATCATCTTAAGATTTATATATTTGAATTGCATATAAAGTTTCAGTTAATTTTCATTCCAGTTTTAATGTGATGCATATTCGTCAGTCACACATACATGAAACAGGCGGGTAAGATTTTTGTAATATTACTGTAATCTGAATGTGTTTTAAATACACAATAAACTATTTTTATATAATCATCAATCACAAGTTAATATAAACACATTTTGAAAAGCTTTATTTAAATAAAATCAAATAAAAAGTTAATAATAAACTATGCTATGATTTTTTGAGTGCAGAAATTTTACCTGTTTCTTACCTATTATTTCATTTACAGTACAAGACTGACTTACTGTATGTGCTGTCATTAGTTTATGTTAAAACTGTGTTATCTAAATGTATGCAAATTTTATATGCAATTCAATTGCATAAATAGTAAATGTAGACCTAAATAGTTTTTTAAAATGTATTTTTTAAGCTATAAAGTTATTTAAATAATAATTTTACAGTTGTTTAAGGGTTTATACCATTGCATCGTCATGATGAAGTTGTAAAATTGCATATGCTATATACAAAATGTTAGTAAGCTATTTTTTCACCTCAGATTCATAGCATGCATATCATTCATATCTTAAGGCTATACTATTGGAACATTGAGCATTTTAATGTTTATAGACTGGCCCCATTTGCTTCCATTGTGCTTCACTGTAACCCTGATTGGTTTTGCTTAATTTTTAACAAAATAAGGAACAAGTGCAGATTTTTTTTTGTGGTTTATCAATATTATGCCACAAATGCTGTCCTTGTTGCATGTGGATCCTCTGTGTAAGTACATTTCTGCAGTGGTGGGCTGCATTCAGGTGGTGTGTTGTTACAGGGGTTTTGTACATGAGCACTGGACTGAAGCCTCTCAGGTTACACTGAGTTGCGTTTAAGATGTTAACTGGTTACGTTACTAGAGAAGAGCACAGCCAGCCAGTGTTTGCACGTCTCTCTGTCTCTCCCTGTCACCACCCACATTAATTTCTAAAGAGGTGAAAGAAAAGACTCTTTCAGGCTGTTCACTTGCAGTGTCACAACCTGAGGCTGCATCATGTTTATGAGAAACATTTAATTTACAGCTCAGCGCATTCACAGCATACATTGTGTTCTTATTTTGCATGTTTGTACTTTTTATTCGGCTGAATGGGTATGAATCTGAATCTGGGGCATATTTCAACCAAAAAGAAAATTTTAAGAAAGTATATTTTATTATTTAGAAACAAGTGTATTTTAATGGAATTTTTTTCTTCTTTTTTTGCATGACAATTAAGACCTACCTCTCTCCAAATTTAAAATACATTATTTCAAAATTGTCATTATTGTGAATGATTATTACTTTGAGAAGCATGTCTGGATATAATGATTATTTATTTATTTATTTATTCATAATATACATAACTGCTTTTCTGTTTTAAAAGAACACTTATTTATTTCTTTGAATAAATTAAATTCCAACAAATACTAAAATGGTATATAATTATGAAAAATGTATTTATTTTATTTATTCATTTATGTTTATAAACAATGATCTCACTAAGCTACAATGATTTATTGTAAACAAAAATATATACTTTTAAATTAAACAAACAAACAAACAAACAAATAAATATATAAATAAATAAATACCATTATTTCAAATTACTTTGAAATTCAAATATTTTAATTTGACTTGGACATTTTCTTGATATTATTCACCATTATATGAACCTGCCGGACACATATCGAGATTTACCTGCCCTCACCTTTACTGACCAGGCAAATGAGATTATTACCTCATGAGCGAGAGAGGGGAGAGAGAGAAGGAGTGAGGGAGTGAGAGAGAGACAGAGGAGTCAGAAGGAAGGAGGCAGAGAAGGTTGAATGAGGTTTGTGTGAGGTGGGCTGCACTTTCATCGGAGCTGTCATGCTACTTTTTACCGTTACTTGAGGACTAACGAACACCGTCCTGCGTCTGACCTGCTCTTGGACTTCACGCGCTGAAAGAGAATCAGTAAGAAGTAAAACCACCGGGGCTCTTGCGGTCCGTCCTCGTCTGAGAAAAAGACACACATACAGAGACTGATGCGGGATTCGCTGCGTGGGTCTGTCCGGTGAGACTCTGCTTGGATTTTAAACCGACATGGTGGGTTAACATTTGAGTGATACGGAGACCGTCCGGTAAATTCCTGACAGGAGCAATGAATGATTTTTACGCGCGGTGCGCGTGAGTGAAAACGCTCGCGTAACTGTTGCTGTGAACGGCCGTCTGGAGGAACATGAGGAGAGGAAATAACTGAAACAAACTGCGTGAGTAAGCAGTACTATGTTGATTTGAACAATTAATAATATGCTATTATGGTCTAAGAACGTATTTGAGTGTCATTAGTTGATCTTTGTTTCTATTGGGCATCAAAGTCCTTTTGAAACGGATTAGATGAGAGATATCTCTCTGTTACATTAAGCAATAACAGCATTTTAAAAAAAAAGATTAAACTCTTATATTCATTTATCACCCATCTCCTCTCTAGATCCGCATCTGTAGCCCCTTGAATCCATCTGGGAGGGGAAAAACATGATCGATTAATTTCTCTGTGAAGTTTTTTATTCATTCAAGTCATGTCTGGTAAAATGAAGTCAAATGCGACTCGACGTGATATTAATTTTGAGCATAGGCTATATGAGAGGTTTACTTGGCTATCTGATAGATTAAACTTTCCCGTTTCATTCACTCCCATCAACCACATCATTTAACCCATTTGTTTCCATTTTCGCATTGCAAAGACAGCACAGAACCTGCATCTGTATTGGTTCATCTGTGCCAGTGGCGTGTGGAAATGTTTTATGATGTAAGGGTACTATTGTATATTTATTACTAGTGTAGAATTATAGTAGGCCATATATTTATTAGTATAGTATTAGTTTACACATATATCCTCTGTATATATCCTCTGTCACCATTGCACCTCCTGCCACCCAAAAAGTCTGCTTAATCTGTCCGTTTTCACCATTTTTTATGCATTTAGGTTTATTTTTGGACCTGTTATGGACGGGCAATTTCCTGTTAACTGCATGATCAGCCAATCACAGTGACATGAGGCATTGCCTCCTCTCAAGTCATACTTCACTTGTATTTCACCATTAACACCTTACATTCATTTGCGTTTTTAGTTGATACTGGGCTTTTCCAGTTTATTCACTTTATTATTACATTCATGTTTTCCTGAATTTATCTGCTGAAAGGCTTGAATAATGAGTCAGTGATGTGCTGTTGGTGTAATGAATAGATCAGTGAGACAGGCGCTCAGTTGGCATCTGTGTTCAGCTGACACCATTGATATGGAGAGAAAGAGTGCATGTCTCTCTCTCTCTCTCTCTCTCTCTCTCTCTGTGTGTGTGTGTGTATGTTAGGAGGAGGACTGGGGTGATCTCATGAGTTACCGTGCATGTTTCAGTCTAAAGTTTCGGTTTACAGAAGCTTCATTAGTTAGAGATGATACGGTCACCCTGTGCTTTATTAGGAGATCAAGATAATTAAGGAGCTTTGAGATCAGTCAAAACTTTAACACACTGTGATTATGTTTGTATCTTGTAATGACGAAATACTGTGACATTGCGATTCCTTTCTGGCTTGTTATAGGAAACGTGTCTCTTATTCACATCTGTAGTTCTTGCCGGGTGATGAGACAATTAACGAAGGATTTAATTTTTTAACAGTAATTTTTTGGTATAATGTTTTGTTGATTATATTTGATTCATGTCATCCAAATACTCGATTAAGTCTTACAGCTGGAGACCATACAATATGGTTTAAAAGATTTTTTTAATGTTTTAGGTATATTATGCTCACCAAGCCTGTATTTATTTGATCAAAAAGTAAAAAAAAAGTAATATTGTTAAGTATTTTGGTAATTTATTCTTGCAATGACAAAGCTCAATTTTCAGCAGACAGTACTCCAGTTTTCAGTGTCTCACAATCCTTTAAATATGTTAATTTGGTGCTCAATCATATTTGGTGCTTAATTACTAATAATGGATCTTATTATTATCAATGTTGAAAACAGTTGTGCTGTTTGATATTTTTGTGTAAACTGTGTAAAAATATTTTTTTTGTGTAAACTGTGATATTTAGAATAGAAAGTTCAAAATGAACAGCATTTATTTTAAATATATACTTTTTTGTAACAATGTAAAATTTTTATTGCTAATTTCATCAGCTGAATGCATCCTCGCTAAAAAGAAGTACTAAACTTACTGACCTTAAACTTTTGAACAATACTGTATGTTCAACAATGATAAATATTTTTTTATAAAAATGTTTTTAGAATACCATTATTATTTATGCAATGCAAATATTTTGAATATATGTCTTTATTTTCTCATTGTCATATGACATCACTTAGTAAAAAGATTGATGTAAGTCACACAAGCCTAAAGTATATGATCCCTGGTTCATTTAGAATCTGAGCAAAAACTGACTCGCCTTATGATTCAGTTCACTTACTTCAATAACGTATTGAAGAATAAACTCTTTTGCAGACTCGTTAGAAAAGTTACACACTATATTTTGCTATTTTAGGGGTTATTCACTATTTACGCAATGTTTTTCTCAAGGTGTTGCTTTAACTCAGTTATTCATCGTTGGGATTAGAAACCAATGAGTTTATGCTTCTCAGTGTAATGCTTTGCCCAGCATGAGATACAAGAACGGGGTAAAGCTTGAAGGAATCTCTGTTTTCATCTTAACCAGTTTTCTGAAAGTTTTCTGAAAATCTGTGGTTTGTGAAACTGTCTCAGGAGGTGGTGTGTTGCTCAGCGCACTGGAAGTATTATGAGCATCAAACTGCTGCAAGCACTTCTGACCAGTGAAGCGCAGCAAATGGGAGCCGTACAGTGACGTGGTTTAAAGGGCCCTAAGGCAATTACACGGAGGTCAAAGTCTTAGACATGCACCTGACTTTCATTCGCCTTGTGTCTGAGTTGACCTTTGACCTTTTAATGCCTATAATACAGCTTCAGGCGTCTTAGAACTGACCAGAGGTCTTATGACTTACTAAGTGGGGAGAAGAGGATGATGAAGGTTGTGTTGTGTTTGAAATAGCAAGGACTTCATTATGTGCCTCGAGGTTGTTTGAACGTTTGGAGTATCAGCCTGTGTGGTATCTGGGTTTAGGCATGACTGTATTCATATGCACTGTGGACACCTTAGAGAACACATTTCAGCATTAGCTGTGGGTAGTGATGCCTGAAATGATTTTCATTCACACAGCCACGCAGACGGAGATGGAAGGAGAGAAAAGCTGTGAGGCAGAGAGAGAAAGAGAGAGAGATAGAGAGAGAGAGAGAACAGCTGGAGAGAGACCAAGATGGACAGACACACTGGAAGTAAGGTAGCATCTTGGGACAGAGGGAAAGATTTTAAGGAATGCTTGAGCCAAAAATGAAACTTCTGTCTTCATTTACTCAGGCTTATGTTGTTACAGACCCCTGTGACTTTATTTCTTTCAGGGAACACAAAGGAGGATTGTACTGGTTGCTCTTTTCCATTCCATTAGTGCCCATGGGGACTGAGGCTTTCAAGCTTCAAAAAGGATGCAAATGCATCATAGGAGTATCATAAAAGTGGTCCATAATAAGTAAATTGGTGATATAATGAGAGTGCATACAACTTTTATTTTTAACCATCTTTTCCATGAAACAGCATTGCAATTCTACAGAGCCCAGAACATGACGTATGGAAGAAAAAATAGGTGGCCATTAATTCATTAAGTTTTATAAGAGGGTCATGAAATTAGTTTTCAGATCACTATATTGTTTCTGGAGGTTAGCTTATGAAGTTAGTAGTAGTTAGTGTTATGTTTTTTGCATCAAAAAAATTCAAACATACAATATAAAAAACACAATACAATATAAAAAAATATATATCATTTTTCAGCTTCATTTTCAGTGTCTGTAACAAACAGTTAATTTCAAGGGACATTACATCTCTCAGAAACGCAAGAGAGGTAACAGCAGAAGCCTTCTGAAGACATGATAACAGCATTTAGGTAATCTATCGAGGTGTTGAATTCAAGAATTAGAGTTTGATTTGTGACTGAATCAGACTGTTTTTGATTCAGTTAAAAGATTTTTCTCAAAAGAATGATTCATAAATCATACAGTACATCTATTTGAGCACTGACTTGGTGCTCAAGAAATGTTTCTCTCAGACATAGTTCTCTCTTTTCTCTCATGTACCAATGAGAGCTAGGGCACATTTTCAAATAAATATTGATTTAAAATTTGTTTTGTTCCATATACATAATTATAGTGTTACATTTTGTATTTACATTTAAGCATTTGGAGAGGATTTTGTCCAACTTATTTTACATTCCATTCTTGATTTCCAGGGAATCAAACCCACAACCTCGAAGTAGATAAAATAAAATTATATTTTTTGAAGATTATTGGACTGTTTTACAAGAAAATACTATTTCGGTCTTTTTACTTTAAAAAGTCTCATTTGATTAATTGTGTTACTTGTTGTGTCTTTGTAATTATTTGAGTGAATTTTTTTCAAAGTAAATCCTACACCAATTTTCTTTTCAGTATAGTGCCATGCTCTACCATTTGAGCTACGAGAAGGCATGTATGGTTTCAAGAGTCCTGGGATGTAGCACATAAATCATATGGACCACTTTCATGATGCTTTTATATCCTTTTTGAAGCTTGAAAGCCTCAGTTGCCCTTACTTTGTGTTCCTCTGAAAACAAGACTGTCATATGGGTTTGTAACAGCACATGGGTGATTGAATAATGACAAATAATGAAATTTTTTGGTGAGCTATTCTGTTAAAAGAAGCTGAGCAGGAATGTAGTGGGTATACTGTGGGTATTAAACATTCAGGGCTGTTGTACAGTGAGTTGGCTGCAGTGCCAACTGTATGACTATAACTCCAATGATATTCTCCTCTCTTCCGTGTACATGGCCTCTGATGTGTGAAGGCCAGGCTGGATTTCTCCTGCATGCATCTTTACCTCAGTCAGCCTCTCTCAGCTGTCTGATTCATCTCTAATCAGCTTCTGCCCACTGGGAGTCCCCCGAGATGACAGCAGCAGGGGAGACCGCGAAAGCCAGAGGTTTAGAGCTCAGACAGAAAGGGAGCAGTCGGAGAGGTCGAGAATCCAGACTTGGGGGCATAAAAGAGTGCTAATGTATTTGGTTGAGATGCTATAGTTTGCAGAAGCAGACAGGGGTTCAAAGAGCTATTTAGAAGAGAACTGAAGAGTTTGGAGGAACAAGATGAGCGTATAATGATGTAGACACTAGTGCTGCTGAAGAGAATGGTTTAGAGCAGACGTGAGGTCTGAGGAGGTGAGAGTGAGATTCAGACTGCTGATGTTTGGGCAGATGGGATCATCTCAGGTACAGATGCTGTTGGGAGAGCTTCATTAGAGCAGTATGCAGGATATCAGATGGTCTGTTAATGCTTCTCTATACACCCAACATATTAAACTGCAGAAATGAGCTCAAATATTTTTTCTAGATGGTAATTACTAGCATAGGAAGAGTGTGTGTAACCTTTTTTTAAACCAAAAGTCATTCCGCTTTTCATTACACTTTATATCACCAGCATTTTTGAGTGAAAGTTGCCTTGAACAATTTGTGACCCTCTCTGTGAAATCCAGGCTAAAGTCTCAAAATCATATAAGCATAAAAGTGTGATTTCAACTATTAATTTCACTATGATTTTAATCTTTGACATGGTCTTACTCAGTCAGTATTAAAGATATCAAGGTTACATTTTCACAGAATGTTCTTTACCTTATAAAGAATGATTTTATGTAGAAAACAGAAAATAAAAAAAACACTTTAACTGGGTTTTCACAGCCAGGGTCACATTTATATGAATTTCAGATTTACTTTGTATTTGGTTAAATCCCTCTTTTCATTTAATGACAGCAAATTTCTTCTTCATTTGCATAATTTTCTTTGTTTTAAGATCCCAAAACTTCCTGCTTATTTATCGGGTTAAAAAAACGAGTCTCAGACTTTTGGACCCCACTTTTTATGATTAAGCCTAAATCAGTATTCATATGTTAAGTGTACACACATTATTTCCATTTTTTTAAATTGTTTTTGAATAGAAACAATGAAAAAAATACACAGATTATTTCCATTTTTTAATTGTATTTAAATAGAAAATGACACGTGCAGTAGGACTTATTTATGAAACACGAGCAGAACAAATTAAATAAATTGTATGTAAAACAGCTGGGCCATTGAATAGAATGCGACAATTTACATACATATTTTCAAGTACATTTTTATGTACAATGATCAGAGATATAGAAATCTTCATGAATCATTTGAATATTGAAAATGAATCACAGAATATGTTAATGCATATTTATTTAGATAACTATACTTCATGTATGAATAGCTATGAAGAATAATGAGATCGCATTTTGTATGCAGATCTAGTTTATCAATTAACATACTTTTCAGCATTCAATGGAATCTAGATTGTGTAGGTCTCGTCGTGAAAGCTGTGTTAAGTGTTATGCCTTGTTGAAGAGACCAGCATTTATTTTGGATGCTGGTGTGCTGGTACCTCTGTAAGAAGAAAAATATAAAAAGTCATTGTTTTCTCAACCTCATGTCATTCCAAAGCTGTATGACTTTTTCTTCTTTTTGAAAAATGTCTCATTTTTTGTCCATGTAATGAAAGTCCAATGTAGTTTGTACAGTACAGATTTGAAATGACATAAGGGTGAGAGAATGATGATAGAATTTTTATTTGTGGGGGATCTATTTCTTTAAGTAGCTTTACCAACAAGACAAGACCATGCATAGGTTCACTAGCACTCACCATCATAACCAGGTGAAAATACAAGCTGCTCTTTTCAGCAGGGTGCATGTTTAGCTACTTCTGTGCATATATTTCCCCTTCTACATGGCAAACTGAATGATTTATAGAGGTTCGCCAAAGCCAAATGCACTGGGCAGAGGTGCATTTTTATGTCTGACTAAGTGAAGCCTTATGACTGAACTTTCCCCTCAAATGTACAGCAGGTAGCCTCGTGTGAACTGAAAAGCATCAAATGACGTCCTAGGCAATAATGGCTTCAATATATTCATTCTCAGGTTCTTGGAAAGACTTGACATTACTGCCACAATGGTGAGTGCTCGGTTTAAAAAAGTGTGTTGTGTGTGAGTGAGAGGGCAAATGCCTCATCTCTCTGCTCTAGGGATGTTGTTTTTAGAAGCCTTTCAGAAGAGATGTTCTTGCACAAGCCATTAGTCCATCTAAAGGGTCAAACATTCAGACTCTCTCAGATGTGCCAGTTGCAATCACTGTTTTTCTAATGAGACAAGATGCACCATGGTGGCTTTTTTTCACCATGGCAGCTCATGCATTTGAGAGGTTTTCTCTGCAGTGCCAGATATTCTTACTCTAGTAGAGCATCAGTTCAGTTCCGTGGCGAAACGCCATGGTGTAGATAAGCAGATTTCAAGCTTTCTGTCAGCTGTCTCCATACTGCCAGCTTTATGCTTCTGGTAGTAGAAGAAAGTTGCTTAGTGACACCTACATCAATACTATAGCAACCAATGTATCTGATTTGATCGCTTTCAAATAATGACAGTCAGTGTAGATAAAAGTCTGTCAGTCGGGATTGAAAGCAGTGTGAACGGAAAAGAAAATTCTTTATTTGTTGAAAGGATAGTTCACATCAAATATGAATAATCTGTCACTATTTACTCACCCTCATGTCGTTCCCAACCTGTATGATGTTATTTTTTTCTTTGGAACAAACAAAATTTAATTTTAAGGAACCTTCACATATTCCATCCATCACTATAAAACACCATAAAATGATGACTTGTGTTATGTATCTGCTGAAGCTTTGTGTGATGAACAGATCAGCATAATCTCCTTTGTAGCTCTTGGTCACATATGGTGCACGTTTGATGTCATGGCGTTTGGTTATGAGACCCTCGAGAACCAATGTTGTCGACAACCTGTTCCTTTGAGTGTATATTTGAGTGTTTATTGAATTTGTTTGAGTGTATTTTTCTGGATGTGATCAGAAGTGTTGATGCTGACTCCTAACTCCAGGTCAAATCAGCTTAAACTGGTCCCTGAAACATGGTACCTAGTTTGTTGCAGAATGAAAATCAGTCTATCAGCTGGACGTCATAGAACAAGTGTTCTATGACTTCAATGTCTGAAAAATTATGGGCTGGTTGATTAAAAAGGAGCAAATTAAAAGGAACATTTATTTACTTTATATATGCAATTTATCAAACAATTTAAGATATTGAATAGATGAATAGATTATTTTTATCAACACATTCCGTATGAACCTTTTGTTAACATACATTTACTACATATGTGACCATTTTTCACAAACTGTGCAGAAAGCTCCAATTTTGCAGCTGTTTTGACACCACTACCAAATGTGCATAATTAATTTAGTATTTATTTTTTTATTGTGTGTGATACTTCATAATATTAGCAGTGTTTGTACTGTATTGCATTGTTGTGCAACATTATAAGTGTGTTCAAGAGCAGAAAAATATTTTTTAACTGACATAAAAAGTAAAAACTCTGACATAGAAATGTTTTTGAGTCATACGACCCTTGAAATGCATCCATTGCACCTTTCATTGATCCACAGCTTGATGTGTTGTCCATCTTTGTAGAGTCTGAATGAGGTGCTGCTCTGGTTTGACCTCGGCTCTGTTCACACTTGCTTTGAATGTGTTTTTAAACTAGTGTACTGTCCCCAGTTCACAAACCACAGCCACCCTGTCATTTACTTTAATATGGTTGTCGTGTGCTATGACCTTGACTCATATTACAGCTATACTGTATATATATAGCTTTTCTAGTGCTATTTCCCCTGGTTTGTTTGATGTTGTGACCTGGAGTGCAGATTGCTGGAAGGAGTTCTCAGTGGTGATTTCAGTTGACAGATGTTTACTTTTGATTTGAATTAATGTAATTTCCTAAAGATATAGATCACACAGAAGTTATTTTATTTTCTTCTAAGTTGCTCTCAGTGTGTTTAGACAGTGGTGTAGATTTCATAATAAACCATAGGAGCATCTTTGGTATAAAACTGGAATGTTATAGTACAACCTTGTATCTATATGACTTCTTCGGCAAAACACAAAGAAAGATATTTTGAAAAATGTTGGTAACCAAACAGTTTTGGTGACCATTGACTTCCATTTTTTTGGACAAAAATACATTTTTTTATGTCTATTCAAAGTAATTTCCATCTCACAAAGTTGGATTTAGGCTAATTCCACTTAATATCCCCAAATCTCAACCATAATGTTGTTCCGTTTTCCAACACTTGAAAGATGAAGTATAAGAAAACAAAATGGCAGGACTAATTTTATCTTTGCAGGTGTTTTGGTGGTTTGAAGGTGGTTTGAAGTCTCCTAGCAAGCATATTGCAGTGGATAATGGTTGGTTAGCTCAAGCATTTGTTTTATAGGTGTGCAATTATCAACAGCAGATCGTTTACATTTTTTACACACTTGTCCCTATAAATAGGTTTCATTAATATCGCTACACCTGCGTACATCTCCTCAGGTGCCGCCTTGTTTGTGTGACACACACTTTTATGCATTTTCACAAGTTGAAAATTCCAGCATACAGTTACACATCTATGTGCTTGATTGCCATAACAGGTGCTTTGGAACATGTCTGGGTCGTTGACATGGGTTAATCACTGGAGTCATTAGTGTTTGGACCCCTGACGTCCTCTGATTACATCTCACGCTGGGTAATGAATTGCACTGCTGTCTTTGGCAGCGTTCACTCTTTTTGGTTCACCTCAGCACTCTAGCCAGATAAAAATTAAACAGAAGATGAGCGAGAGGGTTAAAGGAATAGTTCACCCAAAAATGAAAATGAGCTGAAAATGTAATCACCCTCAGGCCATCCAAGTTGTAGATGAGTTTGTTTCTTCATCAGAACAGATTTGGAGAAATGTAGCTTTACATCACTTGCTCACCAATGGCTCCTCTGCAGTGAATGGGTGCCGTCAGAATAAAAGTCCAAACAGCTGATAGAAACAAGAAATAATCTCATCTGCATCTTAGATGGCCTGAAGGTGATTACATTTTCAGCTAATTTTCATTTTTTCATTCTCATTTTTATGACACCCCTTTACTACAGAGGGTCCATTGATGATCATTTTTGGTTGAACTATTCCTTTAAAAGTATATTTCACCCAAAAATGAAAATTCTCTCATTATTTATTCATGCTCATGTTGTTTCAAACCTGTATGCTGTTATTTTTGTACTGTGAAACTGTAAAATTATTATTTGAAATGCCATGAGGGTGAGTAAATAATTACATCATTTTGATTTTTAGCCAAACTATTGATTTTTTAGCCAAACTATTGATTTAAGGCAGGAGGAAGCACAGCATTTTATTTTACCTTTACTGGGAGGGTTCAGTAACGTCAGTGTTTGGTGTCTATGACAAGTGATTCACTGGAAATGTGGCCTGTCTGCGATCAGTTACCCATCATGTGATCATCCTTCGGGTGGCTTCTGAAAGCATGCTGGGCGAATGAGTGGCTTGTCAGTGAAGTTTTGTCTTTTTAAATTATTTAGAAATGCAAAACAGTGTCCTAGCATGACATAGCATCAAAGTGTCTTTGATGAGGGGTTTAGCTTGACAGAACATTTTATGAATAAAAGACTGTCGGACATTGACTGTAATAGGTTTTAGCGTGAGATGTCAGCAATTTCCATTGATTTCTTATTTGCCCGTGACAGTGGAAAAAGCAGGGTGCTATTAGGCAGGTGTGCATTGCTGATATTATAGTCCACAGTAATGGCAATGGCCTTCTTACCCCTGATTGCTTTGCTGAAACATAGTGATGCCAATCACTTTGATCCATTACCCTTCACCACACGCAAAAAGGGTGAGGCAGCCCTTGAGTAAAGAAAGAAACGCTCTCATAGTTCAAACGCAATTCATTAGATTAATAGCCAGTGATGGAAAAAACTCTGAATTCCTAAACATTACAGCCCATAGGAAAGAAAAACACCAAATAAGATATTTTTTAACACCTCAATTGTTTTTTTTTTGTTTGTTTTTTTCCTGACAGCAGTGAGATTATTTGGAGAGCAATTTGAGTCTCCTGCTTTTCAAATTGTTCTTCTGAGACAAAAACCCAGTCTAAAAACAATATCTCAACAATATCTTAAATTGTCCTTTGTTATGCCAGGATAGTAAAGTCGGCAGTCAAAAGTCATGAGATCTCAATATGACCTCAAACATTTCTGCATCTATTTTATAATTTCGTATTTTTACTATATATATTATCTATATAACTGTCTTATTTCTTTAATTTTTTTAATTCAGAGATAGCAAATTTTGCAATTAAAATTCATGAGAGCTCCATATGACCTCAAATATTTCCGCATTTATTTTATAGTTTTGTATTCTTACTGTATGCCAACAGTTGTCCAATGCATTTATTTTATTTTATTTTATTTTATTTTTTTTATTTTGGAAGAGAACTTTACTGAACATAAGCCAGTGTCATCACTCTAGCTTATTTGTAATGGAAGATTTTTTTTGGTCCTCATTTGCCCTGCTCAGCATTTCACAGACATAACTCATGAGTATAAGCAATATGTTCAAATTATGCAAATGCTTTAAATCCCAATAGAAAAATTGCTCTTTCTGTTTGGGGGTCAATGAATGCTAATTAAATCACCACGTTGTCATTCTGACATCAGTTGTGTGTTTTGATAGCAATACAGATCAGAGGAAATCCAGATCTACGAGAGCGGGTGTTTGAGGGATAACAGTCTGGATGTAAAACGTTTGCTGTCGGGGTTGGTGTTTAGGAACTTCATGTCTGCTGGGTAATTTTGACAGCAGGAGGCAGCTTGTTCAGAGGTCTTTGGATCCTTCCGGAAATCCAGCAGCTTTGTACTTTGATATCAAATGTTACTGTGAAAGATGCATAGACCCTTGATAATAAAACCCTGCCCAGCCATCTGTGCTCTTCTTAAGAAACACAGGCTGAGAATTTGAAGTGTTGTAGGAATAATAGAACATTACAGGCAGCACAATAATGATGCATTTAAGGGCTGATCAAACCTGCACACTCGCTGTTACTCCAGCAGCAGGAAGGGCTGCAGGTTTCAATCTGCTCTCAAGATGACATGAGATTATTCAGTCCCTGTGTTGTTTTAAATATGTAGCTAAACAGAGCAAATGCAGGCATGAGGGCTGAGTATAGAGTAGACCAGCTGGTTAATAGAAAACACCCACTTCATGAATGAAATGTGAATGATCCCCGTCTGCTAAAGAGTGCTTCACTGGCTTTGTTCAGAATGGAATATAGAGTACTGCTTGCTGCATACTTCACTGTATACACTGAATTTGAACTACTATTGACTATTCTTTCAAATAGTATGTGAATCACTTCATACCGCTTATGAAATGATACACATTTCAGACCGTAGTACGCTGCAGTGTTATCAAATGACCTCGGTCTATCTATCTATCCATCTATCTATCTATTGAAAAAAAATATTCTGTATGCATGCTATTTGTTTTGTAAAATAAAATAAATTGGACAGCACACACACACACACACACACACACACACACACACATATATATATATATATATATTATATAAAATTATATAAGCTTATATATACACACACACACACACACACTTACTGTATTTCAAAAGCATACACACACTCTCTCTCTATTTTATAGGAATGTGTAGCAGAGAACAGCATTTTCACTTATAGCTATGGTTCCTGTTTGATATATTGAGCACATTCAGCCTTGAAAACTGAAATGTTGTCAACCACTTTTTTTTTTTTTTTTTTTTTTTTTTTTCTTACACAGATTTCTGGCACAGATTGGATAATTTTGGCATGCAAGTAAGCAGAAACACTTTTTTGGCATCCAATTTGGAGTACTTTCAAATGTGGTTCTAAATCTGATATGCATTTCATATCTGGTCATCTGATGTTCGTTTAAACAGTCATCCGTCTGTCCATTTAATTTGGGATTTCTGGCATGAAGTGATTAATATTAAATGTATTTATTTAGATGTTTATTTATGTTCAAAAAATCTGAACAGAAATTGCTAGTAAATTTCACAGTTACAAAAATAGCAATTAACACATTGAATTAATCCAGAAATTTTGAAATTTTGCACATAAAACTGAAATTGTATTTTTTTATGTAAAACATACTAAAATGATATTTGTTTTAACAGCATTTTAATCCTTTCTGTGTAGAAATAACAGTCAGAATATACATTTAAATTTATGCATTTGGCAGATGCTTTTATCCAAAGTGATTTACATTGCCTTCAAGCTACACATTTTATCAGTTTGTACATTCCCTAAATGCAGCCTAAACAGTTTTAATCAGTGTTTTTTTAATTATTATTATTATTTCTTTACTATCTTCACTACAGCGTGTCTGTTTCTCGTCTGGTTTCTGTGGGTTGTAATGCGTGTTATTCTGTAACAATTCCGTAATGAAACAGTTTCACACTGCAACTGTCCATCATTCTCACAGATACACGTGCAAGGCTTAGAAAGTGCAGGGAATAAACTATAGAGGAAAGTTTGTGATATATAAACAGATTCCAGCATGTCTTAAGGGTCCTGATAGCAGCCGGGGAAAGTGGCGTCTGTTGCCATGACTGTTAATGAGGCTTAGAAAGGACTCTGAGCTTGAGACTGTGTGTATTATACTTTGATTAAAGGACAGAGGTAGTGGAGGAAAAATGCATGTTGAAAGCAAATAATGAATCATTTTTCATAGAGAAGAAAGGCAGAGAGATGGCCTCCATGACTGAACTACCTGCATCTGAGAGTGTGCGTTCACATATGCAAAAGCTGTTTTAGATGTGTGATTGTGTGTCTAGATAGCTGTCTGTAGTTTATTCTTAAAATCTTATGTTCTATTTCATCTTGTATCTGCAATGTAATGAGCAGTGCATATTCATTTCAGTGGCCATATAAAGTTGCAGTATGCACACCTGATGTGCAGGCAGCACAGCATTGTTTAACAGGATCATAGCTGGTCTTGGCAGTGAGTCTATTTTTCTTGCTTGATCTCAAATACTCAGAAGAGCACTAAGACCTATTTGTCAACACAACCTTTTGCAATAGAGGCTTTTGTAAAGCAACGTAAAATAATGGAGTGACCTACTCATCCATTGTTTGAAAAAGACATCTGTCAGACTTAATGTAGTTCCACTCTCGGTTGTAAACAAACATGTTTTATTCAGAAACTTTGACTGATTTCAGTCAGTTTTTAGCTGCACATTAGGGTGTCTTTGGGTTCCTTAATACTGTAAAGCCTGACATTTGAAATAATATAGTCAGGAAAAAATATTTCTTTGGAATTGAACTGTATATTGAATTTTTATATATATGTGCATATGCATTTTTGTTGTGTCATATTTGGTACGTCAGGCTTTTATGTATGACATAGTGAGAATATGAAGCTCATATACTCAAGGAGGAAAAAAAAAACACCTCCATTTTTTTTCAGAGTCCCAAACTGAGCAAAAATATGCAGTTTGGTGCAAATGTTGATATTTATATGGCCAAAAAGTAAGATCTTTTTTCAAGAATTCATATAGCTTGTATTGTAAATCAATGAGATCTTTATAACAGAATAGCTGACTGTAATTTCATGAAATGCATATAAATGTCAGTTGTCACTCTACAGTATAGATTACAATAATATGTCCTAGTAAGAAGATATTGAGAGTAAAGTCTTAGTTTTATAATCAAAGCTCAAAGGTTTTTTTTTTTTTTTTTTTTTTTTTGTGGGTGCAAAACATACAGCATAATGCAACACAATACAATGATGATTGAGATATGGACAAAATCATGATGTATTGTATTTGACACTCATATTTCAACATGATTTTTCTTGAAAAAAAACAAAAAACAAAAGTTGCTTTAATCCAGTAAGTGAAATATTATACTATAAAGAACTATATAAACTAACTATACATAAATAATATGCTAACTACATATAAACTAACAATATAATAACAAGTTATTCTAATGTTTACATCAGTAAAGGCATTTTTAACATTGATCAGAATGCCAAGGATACAACTGCTGTGCAACCAACCAGAATGCCGTAGCAACAATATACATACATAAACCATAGATGTTGGCCTTATATGAGGTCCCCTGGGAATGCAGCTGTTTCACTGGCACTGGCCAGCACCACTTGCATTTTGTTCAGAAAATGCACCAACATATGTAGTCGTTTTTGGAATTTCAATGCAAAACTACAGTTTCAGGGTCAGTAAGAAATATTTATGACTGTAAAATTCTCTCAGTTTACACGTCATTGGCAGAAAGTTAGTTTTGGACCTTGCTTACGCTCCTTAAACCTCTATATCAAAGCAGAGAACACAAAAGACAGCATTACCAAGTTTTTATGTTTCTGTAGCCCTTCTTGTTGTGTATTGTCACAATTGTTGAGCACTCTGTGGAAATGTTAAAGTGGGAACTATCATTTTCACCCATCAGGCTCCAGAGACTTGCTTGCGCTCTTTTGGGAATAGAGAATCTGACAGTGGCGGCGACGCAGTCTGATGTTGTATTTAGATGACTGTGTTGACGCACTTCAGCGTATGGTTTTAAAGCCGTTTCAGTGGTTCATACGGCTGCCGCAGGCACATCGTAGAGATTGTGAGTATGAATACAGGTGACAGATCAAATGGAGACACTTGTTTTTTAAGTTTATCTCTACATCAACCTCTGCGTGTAGGCAGCAACCGTCGAGACAGCCAGCCTCACGACGGGACACACACACACACACACACACACACACACACACACACACATGCATAAATGAATGCGGTAATCCCTTGTGTATATTTGTACAAAGTCAAGTAATATCTGTCCTTGCGCATCAAAAACCTACAAAGCAAAGTAGATTAAATCCGTATTTCTGAGAATGGCTTTGTAATGAAATTGTTTTCCAGTACACACACCAACTGAGAAAATATCAACTAGATAGAGTTTTTATTAAAATAATTGTTTTTTTTTAAATTATTTTTATTTTATTTCTTTTTATTTTTTATATAAAACTTTTTTGACCTGTTTGTAAAAGAATAAAACAGATCTAAAGGCATGTGAAAATCAGCAAGAAATAAGTGCAAAAAGTTCAACTTTGCGGTCATCATTTTTTTTTTATTGCTTTTCAGATGCCTTTGTATCTGTTTCATTTTTTACCCTTAATTTAAACTACGATCTTAAAGTATTGAATTATTTTTATTTGTGAAATAGCATTTTTACATTTTATTTCTTATTTCTAACATTTCAAAATTTGCAATATAAAAAATATTACATTTTAACTTTCTTTTTTTTACAATGATTATGTAAGCAAGGGTGAAATAATCATAAACCATGCCAATAATTAATGTGTGGAAATGACTTTACACAAATTATGATGGTCCCTTAATTCTGACATCATTTCCACTACAACCAGTAATTTTGCTCCCATATTTTTTTTTTCTCCTAAAGTCTGTGTACTTGGAGACAACAGTCATTTGAAGAGCATGTTCAAGTTATGCAAAATCTCCACCATCTGCATTATCAGTGGTTTTAATATAGTGAGCTTCAAAGTTTTTGCATTCAATATACTTCATAGATAGAACCTTTTAGTTTTCTAAATAAAAAAGTCTCAAAATATTCACAACTTAAAAAAATCACAATGTAAATAATTTGTCACAGAATAAGAATATGTGAATAACTGTTTTGACAAAAATGTCAGATAGAACTTTTTTTTTTTTTTTTTTTTTTTGGTGGAATTCATAAAATGCTAGTTATGAAACTAGGCTTTAAAAAAGTGTAAAAAATGACAGAATTCTGAATGTATTATCCACTTTTAAGACATTGTAAGACAAATTAAATACAAAGTTTTTTTTAAGTAAAAAAAGAAAAACTGCCAAACTGGGCTAAAACTGCCTGAAACTTTGACCCAGTATCCACATGCTTGTCTGATTTTGACTGAATCTGCGCTGAAGTTTGAGCTGCCATGAGAAATGTTTTGACTGTGCAGAAGAACGTCTGTGTGTTGGGCATCGGACATCCACTGGTGTCAAGGATGAAGTCTTAGATGAAGAGTTTGACCAATATGTCCGATCTTATTATGCAGAAAGCAAGGTGGATGTTACTATATCTATATATAAATATGATACAGTTGTTCTCGAAATGTTCTCAAAATAACCCCCAGTACGGATGCAGCATTACACCAAAGTTTTCTGTTGATTTTTAAACTGAATATTTTATTTATTTTGTAATAGTTCTGCACAGTCATCAGTGATATATTGTTTTTTTAGACTTTAAAATAACACCATTTCTCTGTTTCTCTGCAGGTGGGTTGGCAGTAGGCAGTAACTGAAGATGAGGAGGCGCTGGTGGCGATCGGGCTGTCTGGGGTTGGCGATTGGCTTGTTTGTTATCATCACCCAAATCTCGGCTCAAAACACTGAGGGTGAGACTCAAAGTTCTGTCCATCATTCTTTCCCTGTCACTAACATGAGAGATTTTATTTACCACTTTTGCAAAATAAACCTTGCACCTTTTCTCCAGAACCATAACTTTCGATTTCATTCCTGGAGTTGGTGAAATGGGATGTTACAGTCCAGCGTTTACGCTCTGAGCGAAGTCAGAGAGATAATTGTATCTCTATCTCTGTGTGGCAGTGTCCCGCAAATCGGTCTCTGCGTCTTCTCTGCACACCTTCATTACCGAAGCAGCCAGATACAGCTCTCCAAACTGAGCGTCTGATGGTGTATGAATTATACCGTCACGTCTGCCAAAGACAAACTGACAACCGTAATAAAAATCTCAAAACGTTACTGGAAATGCCGCAAGGCTGAGTGGAAATAGAGGCAAATAAATTGTGGCTATTGTCAGACTGTTCAGATTAGCGGTTGAGGATAAAAGATTGGTGGGCGTCTTTAGTTGACATTTTCAGATATCCTTGTCTGTTCATGCAGCGTTTATTGTTATGGATTTTTGTTTGATTTGACGAGTGCAGTGAATATGTTATGTGCAGGGCTGGGTGGTAAAATTGTGTATAACGTGCGGTGGTTGAAATTCTGCCACACTCTTTATGCCGCATAATATCCATGATGCAATTTCTTACAACAGTCTGAAAACTGTTGCAGACGGGTGCTTACAGTGTAGACGGCTTCATTAATTATAATGGGAGTTGTTTAGATTTGGCGTGTTGTCTTGTGTTTGGTGTAGACGTAGTACAACTGAGTGTCGTTTGTGGTTGTCAAGCGATGTCACATCTTGGCTCATTAATATACAGGTGTGCAGCATGAATTGGCTATTTATGGGCTGGAGAATAATATTTGTGATTCATCCTATTCAAAAACTCAAAACTTAATCCAAACCTAACAATCCAATAATGCTCTGTGATGAACTTGAATGAAAAATCTATGATGGCAAAAAGGAACAAAATGAAATGAATTCAATCTGATGAAAAATCTTTTACTCTATTCATGTGAGCTATGTATCTCACCATCCAAGATATAGATGAGTTTGCTTCTTCGTCTGAACAGATTTGGTGAAATTTAGCATTACATCACTTGCTCACCAATGGATCTTCTGCACTGAATGGGTGCCGTCAGAATGAGCTTCCAAACAGCTGATAAAAACATCACAATATTACACATGACTCCAGTCCATCAATTAATGTCTTGTGAAGTGAAAAGTTGCATGTTTGAGAGAAACAAATACATTATTTAGATGTTTTTAACTTCAAACCATTGTTTCCTCGTCATAATATTGCTTTTTTGTTGTCTCACCTAAATCAAGAGAGAAAGATGCACAGATCAAGCACTGTTTTACAAGTGAAAACAGTTCTAAACAAATATGTGGGTGGATTTTGATGTGAAAGAACAACAGAGGATGGACATTTTCCACTGGGGGAAGTGCTATTATGGACTCAAATGTTGGCTAGAAGTGACGGTTAAAATGTGCTAAAGGTGCAGTTTCTCAGTGTTTTCTGAGAAGCAATGTGGAAAATTTAAATCAATACCTAAACAAATAATTTTGTGATGTTGGGGAAAGAGAGTGAGATTTATAGAAAGACTGTAGAAAGAGAGATTGCTGAGACACTACCAATGACGAAACAGTCGAATCTTTCTAGCACTGGAGAGACCTAGAGAGCGGGAAGGCCCGCAAATAAGACTTTTTTTCTATCATTTCTATTTTCACCTCCTCCAAAATGCTGAAGTTCCACAGAAGGGCAGTTTTTCTGGGAAGCAACAAAGTGGGACTTGTGCACAAAAAAGACCTGCCAATGGCTTTGATGCATCAAAGAAAGGAAAAAAGGAGCTGTCATCTTTTTACTTATTTATTACTATTATTATTTTTTATTAAAGCTTTGCAACATACTAATGTTGAAAATTACATGTTACAGAGGAGGCGAGCCTAACAAAGGTCAGATGACAGCAAACAAAAGATGTGAAAGTATTAAAATAAAACAATTAAGATAAATATAGATGAATAAAAGGAAATTATGAGGCATTCAAGATCTTTTCATAAAGTTTGACAGCTTTTAAACTTTTTTTTTTGCCCCTTTGGGCTCTGAAAAACAGCATTGGTGAGGCAAAATTATGTGTGACAGCCACATACTTATGGCCAGATTTGGAATAGTCATTGTAAAGAATGACAGGTCAGCAGCAAACAGGGTCAAAGCTGAAATAGTTTAGAAATAGCTTAACTGGCGGACAGCCAGTTTTGGAGGTAACTCTGCAGCTGTCATAAATTCATAGTGTCATACAGTTGGAAAAACTTGGTGCAAGTTATGTGGAAAGGCCTGTAGAGTATTAATTAATTAGCTTAGCATCATGCTAACATCTGATTATTGTGAGCAACTATGAGTGTTAGAGCTTATATTTGTGTGATGCGCTTTAATAGAGTTGTTGACTGTTCACAGTGTTTCAAGTCAGTCAGTTAAGTGCCATTTTGTTTAGTATGCTGCCTTATAGAACAGACGTTGGGTTTTAACTTCATGTGGGGATGCTACTGATGTAAATGCATCTTTCAGCAGTGTGTCAGTAACTGTCAAAGCAGTCAAGCTTTACCAGTACCAAGCTATTTTTTGCAACAAGTAGCAGTGTTGCGCAACACATTACATAACTGTTTTACACACATAGCTTTTAACAAAATGAGCTGAGGCGATAATCAAACACATTTTAAGATGTTGAAAATGTATCGAACATTTTTTGGAAATATGTTTCATTTTAAGGAGTTTGTTCATTTAAATGATTCATTTATTGAACTGGTTCAAATAAATGATTCACCAATTCTTTTAAATCATCACAGAACCTCAATTTATGTCAATTTGTTTGTAGCAAAATGAAAAAATCTGTTTAGCGCAATGTTTTACATTATTAAATTTTACATTATTAAACTTTATTTAGTTACAGAGGACAGTAACAAAGTATTTTTCTTTCTTTATTGTAATAAACTACATTTATAACTGTACAACCTGTACTTTATTTTACTTCAACTTCACTACATTTTCAAGCATATTATTGCACTTTTTACTCTACTACATTTCATAATAACATATCATTCCTCATTACTTTTAATACTTAAGCACATTAAAAATCAAATAATTTTGTACTTTTTTCAAGCAAAATTGAAAATGAATACTTAAATTGAATGATATTTTAATAAGGTATCTGTACCTTTACTGAAATACTTGATTTGGTCACATCCGTCCGTCCATCTATCCATCGCTGTTTTTTGATTGTAGTTTATAGTGTAGCTAGATCATTTTTTACAAGGTAACTCTGACTAGTTGAACTACTTGATATAGTAAGTAGCTTTTATTTGAAAGTAAATTTATTTGTGAGCTACGGCTTCAAAGTAGACACTTCTTAAAAGGCAGGAGACTTCATAGTGATTGATAGTGCACTAAATATTGGAACAGATCCACTTTCCTTGGCTTCTGTCCATGTCGGCTGTCTTTTCTTTCTTGCCGTTTGCCTGTACTTTGAACACGTCTCAGAGTACACTCTAAAAAAAAATGGTGCTATATAGCACTAAAAGTGGTTCTTTGGCTGGAACCACTTTTGGTGCTGTATAACACCAAATCTTGGTGGTTCAGTGGTTCTTCAGAGGTTCTTCACCGGTTCTTTGGCATGACTGAGGGGCTATATAGCACTGGTACCATATACAGAACCTGTTAAGCTCCTGTATGGTTCTTCAGCGGTTTTTCAGTGGTTCTTTGGCATGATTAAGGTGCTATATAGCACCACTGCCGTACAAAGAACCTGTTAAGCCCCTTTAAAGGTTCTTTACGAGCCAAAGAACCACTGTTGGTGCTGTTTAGCATCATTTTTGTTGAAGAAATACAATGCAATATGGCACCTCTTATGGGTCTACATAGCACCATTTGACAAAGTTGCTGTATAGCACCTATAAAGATATGGTGCTGTATAGCACCAAAAGTGGTTCCCCTAAGATTACGAGCCAAGAACCACTTTTAGTGCTATATAGCACCATTTTTTTTAGAGTGTATGTATGTACCATTTAAAAGTGGATAGAGAAATCTGGGTCTCCATCTCAAAAGACGAGCTGGATATCAACTCCACCTATTTCATCTTGTCACTGTAATTAAACTCCGCTGGATATCCGCTGCTAGGTGAGCCATTAAAGTCAGCCTGCACGTGCACTTTGAGTGTGGATTCAGTCTTCTCTGTCTAATTGAGAGGGAGGAGGAAACGCTTCTCAAGTCTCATGCCATCAGAATGAAACGGCGGGCTGTTATTTATAAAATACACTGGACATAATTACACTGAGCTGCTCATGGAACGCATCTATTCAATTCTAGTGAGCTGCCCGCTGAATATGGCCTGCTAACACTGTATCTAATCCTGATGTGTATATGGTGTGCTGCATTGTGACTACGGATATGTCCAATACTTTAGTACTGCATGGCTACTCCACTTAGTTTATTTTTCCCAATCGTCATAAAAAATAAATAAATAAAAAAATCTGTGAATTTTATTTACTATTTATTTAGATTCTGACAGCTACATGAAAGCCAATTTGAATGATTGTGGCCAACTAAAAAAATATATATATAATTTATTTTTAACCATTTGCATTCACAGTGATCCATATTAAGTTTTTATGCTAGTGTATATGTGACCCTGGACCACAAAACCAGTCATAAGTGTAAATTTTTCAAAATTGAGATTTATACATCATCTGAAAGCTGAATAAATGAGCTTCCATTGATGTCTGGTTTGTTAGGATAGGACAATATTTGGCCGAGATACAACTATTTGAAAATCTGGAATCTGAGGGTGCAAAAAAATCAAAATATTGAGAAAATCACCTTTAAAGTTGTCCAAATGAAGCTCTTAGCAATGCACATTACTAATCAAAAATTAAGTTTTTATATATTTACAGTAGGAAATTTACAAAATATCTTCATGGAACATGATCTTTACTTTATATCCTAATGATTTTTGGCATAAAAGAAAAATCAGTAATTTTGACCCATACAATGTATTTTTGGCTATTGCTACAAATATACCCCAGCGACTTAAGACTGGTTTTGTGGCCCAGGGTCACATATATCTCATGATTTGTTGCTGTTGATGCTCAAGGTCATGCATTTCATGGCTTTTGGTGGTAGTGCTTTAAAGAGAATAAACTAAGAGACAAAACTGCTCATAGAAGGTGTTATCACAAAAAAGTTGTTGAAATAGGGTTAGAAGTTTTATTAGTTTTTTATTATTTTTTATTAGGTTGAACAACTTAAAAAGGATAAAAGTATACATATTAAAATATATAAATATTTATATCAGTATCGGTTTATTTTTTAAATTTACATAAGGTTCAAAAGTTTGAGGCTGGTAAGCTATTTTAATGTTTTTAAAAGAAGTATCTTATGCTTATCAAGGCTGCATTTATTTGAATAAAAATACATTAAAAACAGTTACATTTTTGAAATATTATTAATATTTAAAATAACAGTTTTTAAAATGTAATGTATTCCTGTGACAGCAAAGCTGAATTTTTTAGCATCTTTACTCCAGTCTTCACTGTCACATGATCCTTCAGAAATCATTCTAATATGCTGATTTGCTGCTCAATAAATATTTCTTATTATCCCAATTATAAATGATTGTGCTGCTTAATATTTTTGCAAAACCTTGATAATTTTTTTGTTCAGGATTCTTTCATGAATAAAAAGTCCAAAATAGCAGCATTTATTTGTATATACACATCCGTGCATATCATTTCATTGATCCCAAACTTTTGAATGGTCGAGTGTGTGCAATGCTTTCTTTGAATTTGGCCAACATGAGTTATCTTAGAAGACAGTATGATGGAGGCAGACAGCACGGTTTTGAAAAAAAAATGACAAGTGTCAGTTTATATGACAGATTTTGCTATTCATTCAAGTTCATCAGAAAGAAATTCATGGATTCTTAGTCTGTTTGAAATCTTCAGTGGCTAGATCTTTCTAACATCGTGTGCCACTACAAAACAATTGCAAACAGAATTCAGGCAAGTCAGTCCTTTGTTCTGCCAAACACCCTAAATTCTTTCTATAGTGCTAAAATACACAATATAACGCCACAGAAACATGTGGAAAAATGGAAGACAATCCTAATTCTAACACCGTTGTGCTGTAAAATAAGCAGAGTAATTGTTTTCTCGTGATGTTGGAGGTGAAATTAGTTTGGTCACGTTCAGTCGCTCACTAACAAAACCCTGCATGTCCTCTCATCACCACAGTGACCAGAGAGCACTTTCGAGGTCCAATCTCCCATCATCTGTGCAGAGAGTGTATCAAATCAGTTTTTCCCTCCTTCTGTTTGTCTCTCATTCTGCCCATCTCTTCCTCTCTTTTATACTTGGTGTTATATTGGTGTGGTTTTATTATTATAGTCGCTCTTATCTGTTTATCACCTACGTCTCCACTTTTGTCATTCTGCTGTACCTGTCTGTCTTTGATGCTGTGTCTCGATGCACGCTGGGAGCTGGTGTGGCGTCGAGCTTTGTGATCTCCAGCTTTCTTCATTTTTACTTTGTCTGTTGATCTATTTATTTTTATTTCTCTGTAACATCCTCTCTCTACCTTCAGAAATGTTGTCGGAGTTTGATTTTGTCTCCTTGCTGGAGAGTATGGATAGTGTTATGACCAAAATCTTATATCACAATACAGTGTGAGTAATTTTCTATCACAATATGTTTATTTTTTTACTGGAAATTCGATAATTAGACAGTGGTATTTTATGATATATTATATTTTATGAAGTATCATTGATACTCTTATAGTTATCAAAATTATATATGAATATTTTATATGTCTTTATTTTTATATTTTCTGATTTCTTTTTAAATTTAAAGTTTCAGTAATTGTGTTTGTCTTTTTTATGTCTGTATAGTTTAGTTTTTGTTATTTTAGAACTTTAAGATGAAATAACTATGAAATTATGCCTAGGTAAACAATAGCTGAAATAAAATAAGTTTAAGATTTTTAATATTTTATTTAATGCCAGCGAACATTTATTTTAGTAACATTTTTTTATATTTTTAATTGTAGTTAACAATAATAACCCTGTAACAAAAGTTTATATATTAAATAACCATAAACTAATGGCTATTTTTGTATAGTCCAGTGAATTAAATAATTTGCAAATTAATTTATATTAATTTTTTAAACTTTATTTTCAAAATTTGAAGGATGCAGCAAAATATAATGTTATTCATTACAAATAGCATCAGTTGACTTGTATAGGGATACTTCAGCCAAAAATGAAAATTCTGTCATCATTTACTCACCCTCAAATTGTTCCAAACCTGTATGAGTTTCTATCTTATGTTGAGCGCAAACAAAGATATTTTGAAGAAAGATGGTAAGCAAACAGTTGACATAACCATTGACTTCCAAAGTAAGGAACACAAATGCTATGAAAGTCAATGGCTATTGTCAACTGTTTGGTTACCAACATTTTTCTGTGTTCACCAGAAGAAAGAAACTCATAAAGGTTGGAACAACTTGAGGCTAAGTAAATAATGACCAAATTTAATTTTTTTGGATGAACTATCTGTTTGATCTAGTAAGTTGTTTCTCAAGAAACAAAAATGTCATGTTTTAATAACACTATACAAGTTATCTGTGTTTCAGTTGACTCACTTGTTTCTACTTTTATTTCTCAAAAGGAATTTTAGGAGAAACATCTGAAGCATGGTCTGGAAAGAATTTCTTAAAGTCACTTCAGGGAATAGTTTTGGGAAGGAATCATGACATTGCATGGCATTTCTTTTTCTCCCAGCTCAGGGCTGGCTTTTTCATCTTCTAAGTCATTGAAAAGCACTGATCTGTTAGATGTATACCGACAGCGGCAGGAATATCCTCTTGATCTGATTATGGCAAGTGTTGGCTGACTGTAGAAGAGTTTGCAGTCTGTGCACATCTCGGGTGATGTTTCTCTCAACGGGTGTTAGAGGAGCTGCAGGTCGTGCCGCCTCTTATGCCAATGGATATTCTGAAAGCAAAAGCACTTGATAACTGTTTCAGTGAAATGTTCCAATTTCCTGAGTCGGTGATAAAAGGCTTCAGCTATAAAGATTTCAGAGATGGGCTCTCAGCAGATTAGGTAGGAAGGCGTATTAGAGGACACTGGGATTCCCTGGAAAAATGACCTAAGGAAAAGGAAGTTGGATACTTTCCTTGGTATATATGTCTTGTGACTATTGGACTATGGCTGCTTTTGACCATGTGAGAAAATACACATATGCAAAGCTAAGCCTTTTCACACAAGCACAAGTTTGCTTAACTTGATTTATATAACTTTATAGGAACAACTTTGTAGGCTACGTTCTATAATGTTATGAACCTTAAACACAAGCAATTAAAAGTATTTTCAACATGTAAACTTTATATAAATTAAAGTTTAATATAATTTCAATATCATTTAAATGTAATTTTAATATAAATGAAAAATTAAATAAATTAAATTACATTTTCAATAAACTTTTCAAATACTTTAAAATGGGAATATATATATATATATATATATATATATATATGGTTGTATTATAAAAAAGTTTCCAAGAAAGTTTTAACGTGACCATACAACAAAAACAGAAAAGGCTGAAATCTGCTTTGTTTTTTGATTAAAATCAATAGCTGAGACATAAAAATTGCCTTATGTAAAGAAATGTCAATATTTGCAACAGACAGAGACAAGCTTGTTTAGTTTTGCTATTATTTTGTTTGAGTGAAAAGTGTTTTGTGCTTTTGTTGAGAGATCTTACTTGAACATATGTTGGTTTTGGTTTGCTGTACATTTCTTCTGTAGAGCAGCCAAATTGGATATTTAGTGCACAAGAGAAAAAGAGTGGAGAGGAAAGAGGCTTTTAAGAATCAATAAGTCTCACTTTTTTTCTTTGCTCTCTCTCTGTGTGCTGTTTTCTCCCGCTGTCCTATTCTCCTATTGGATGGTTTGTCTTTGTGGATTGACTTTTGAGAGCATGTTCTCCAGTATGTGGTTGTCAGTCTGCTGTATGTGTGTGTGTGTGTGTGTGTGTGTGTGTGTGTGTGTGTTTGTCTACAGAATGTCCCTGAAATGTCACAAATTTATAATGAGCATAAGGTCATTACTCATCATGATGGCTCATCCTGAAGTCTGATCTTGGTGGTGTTTGTTTATCAAGTTGTTGTGTTGGAAACACATTGGTCCTCTTTTGTGGCCCGAGCTGACATCACATTATACACACATGCCTGCCGTTAAGGCAGATTGACTGAACAATTGAAGATAGAGAAACTTTTCATTTAGACCATGTTAATTTGAAAACATTTTTGCTGAGAGTCCTTTTGTAGTAATCACTTTTAAAATAAAGGTAATACCAGAGGATAAAACTTGTTTCGTCTTGTTTTGTTTTGTCTATTGGACTGGACAACTGAAGAACAAGAGAGTTTCAAAACTTTTTTTGGAAAGAGTTATAGTGTCTGTAACTGTGTGTGGTGCTGCCAGTGGCAAGTGTGACCTGTACTTTATAAAACAATACAAATATAAATACAATGAAGGGCATTTGAAATACAAGGTTAGACATCAGGCAATCAGTGGCAGCAAAAATAATTTATTTTTTTACTCATTGTTTACACTTGTTGTAATGAAATTATTAGGCATCTGTCTGTGATTTTGAAAGAGTCTAATCAAGGCTTCACGTCGTCCGTATAAACTGTTCTTTGTGTTCAAAAGCACAGTTAATTAGTTAGTCTTTGTGAAAAGTGCAGACAGATACAGAAAATTCCGTTCCACCTTCCGCAGTGGATCCTGATGTCTGTCGACTCGAGACGTTTGTGATTTTGGTAGTTTAATGAATGTTAGGTTGCTTCAGGACAGACACGCTTTGATTAGAGTGCTGGGTTTTCTGCTCAAAGGATGCTCACAGAAATATTCAAATCAGAATTTGAATGAAACTTTTATTAGAGTTCACCTTTAAATCATTTCTGAGCCTCAATCAACCTTTAAAATCCACATGACTTTGACAGATTTTGTGACAGATGTTGTTTATAAACTTGCATGACTTACTTGCTTCTGTTGAACACAAAAGAAGATATTTTGAAGAATGTTGGTAACCAATCATTTGACGGTAGCCATTGACTTCTATAGTATTTTTTTTTTCCATACTATGTAAGTCAATGGCTACCGTCAACTGTTTGGTTACCAACATTCTTCAAAATACCTTCTTTTGTGTTCAACAGCTGAAAGAAACTTATACAAGTTTGGAACTACATGAGGGTGAGCAAATAATGACAGAATTTTCATTTTTGGGTTAACTATTCCTTTAAGACTCATCAAAAACATACTGTGTAGGTTAAAAACAGTATTGCAAGGCCAAGTGCCACCTTATTACTTACACATGCTAGTGGTCTTCTGCAAACATAAAGTGAACTGTTTGTATTTTTTGTGAGCTGCTCTGATAACTCTGTACATGCTGCTCAGACTCTGCACTGGATTGGCCGTGTCTAAAAGTCTCCTTCATCTAGCAGAAGAGCTGCTGGAGTATTGGCTGAGTATTTAAGCACCACATGAGGGCTCTAGATATTGACACTGAGCATCAGAAAGATGCCACAGATGACCGAACCAGATGGAGATGTTTTCTGAGACAGCAGGGGAGGAAAAACTTATCAGCCACCAAAAAAAAAAAAACCCAACAAACTAACAGAATTCATTGCTTCTGGACAGTACAGGAGTTTGATTGATTGTTTGGCTGTGGACAAAATTGTTTTATTTAAATATCAACTTTTACCTTTAATTCTCCCAAAATTCCTTGAAGAGTGAAACTGCAAATTTTAAATGTGTATAAATAAATCAGCGTTTAGAAATACATTACAGTCTGACAGTTTAGGGTCAATAAGACATTAACACTTTTAGTCAGTGAGGGTGCATTAAACTGATTATAAGTGACAGTTTGTTTGTTTGTTTTTTTTCAGTTAAATGCTGTTCATGTTTGAGTTTTTTAAATTGCTCAACTGTGATAAATTAATAAATTTTACTTAACCACCAAATCATCTTATTAGAATAATTTCTGAAGTATCATGTGACACTGAAGGCTAGAGGAATGATGCTGAAAACTAAGCATTGCATCACAGGAATAAATTACATTTTAAAATATATTCAAATAGAAAACAGTTATTTTTAATTGCAATAATATTTCACAATATTACAGTTTTTACTGTATTTTTGATCAAATAAATGCAGCCCTGGTGAGCATAAGAGACTTTTATCAAAACCATTAAAACAAAACTCTCCAACCCCAAACTTTTGAATAGTATTGTAAACTAGCATGATCACAAAAATTATAGACATAGACTTAAAGCCACAAAATTATGATATCCTCTTATTTGAGATTTTTATTTCTTATAGGAAGCCTGTAAGATGTCTTCTCGCAAGCCTGTTAGAGAAAGAATAACCAAAAGTTTGGCAGTGAAAAAGGCACTGTCACTCTCATACACAAGACAGAAGAGGCTAGATAGACAACAAAAAGGAAAAAGCATTCAAAAGCACTTCAACAGCAACACTATTTTTGCCATTTTTGCACAGGAAACACTATAGACAAGAAATGTCACGCTGACTCTGTGGTGGTTTAAATACAGCCAGTGAGTTTTATTAGTGTTGGTGCTCTCTAAAGCTCTTCATTATTTGGCAGGAAAGCTGAATTTTGCATTTCTTGTAGCTGCTTGTTTTATTCGTATCAAATATTTTGCCCACTCAGACACAACCAAGGAACAGAAATCCCAGACCCGCTGTGTTAAGCAGCCAAGAGTTTATCAGGATCAAAGTGAGAGTTCTTGACTGGGTAAGACAGTCACACAATCTAAATCCAACTGAGCTGCTTTTCACATTCACAAAGCACCAAAGCCCCTGTGAAACAGCAGGACTGTGGCAAAGTAGAGAAAATAGCCAGTATACACTTAATTTCTTGATCTGAGTCACATACTTCAGGGAAAGATGCACATTAGGCATAATGTGCTAAAAACATCTCAATCTAGAAGCACACTCAACCTGAGTAAATCTCACAAAACATGAAATGTTGATTAAGGTACACTGTTTTATTTTATTTTATCTTTTTATTTTATTATTCCCCAATAGTTATTATAATAATGCAAATAATGCTTCTTATATTGTTATCCTGTTTTGTGAAAAAAATATTATTTAAAATACTATTTAAATTGTGAAGTAGCCTATACATAAGTATATATAAGTATACTGCTGTCAAATTTTTCATCTTTGTCAGATGCGTGTTGTTTTTGCTCTTTAGCAGTGTCTGCATGCAGTTATTATGGCCACAGGGCTAAGCTCTCGGCTGTAGATTTCTCCTTCTTTATTGTGGCAGTTTTCTAATCGCCTAGAGAAATGTTTGAGGGCATGCTGGGAATCAGCACGATTGTCTGGTCAGTGAACGAATGGGAGGGTTGAAATCTTCTGCTCTGCTGTTTCTAAGCCCTGTTCTTTGTGTAAATGAAGATTGAGAGATAAATCTGCTCTCTGACTCGCTCGCTCTCTACAATGGTTATCAGGTGAAGGATAGTTTTGTCACTAACTATCTCATGCACCGACAGGTCTTGTCAGTGGCTTCAGTCAGTCAGTACCCAGAAAAACTGCTCAAACCTTAAATTATTAGAAAAATAATGTGCACCCAAGGTGGTAATGTGGCTACGACACAAATCATTATTTTTCTATTAATTCAATGGCCTGGAGTCAATTATTCCGCTTATACTACTGTACAGATACCACACCTCAAGACATTGTTCAGATGATGTATTTCAAGACATTTGTCAGGATTATGTCCTTCAAAAACTCTTGTGTGTAGGACCAATTTCTTACGCATCCTATCTCAGCCCTTGATTGATAATTCCAAAATGTCATTGTAGAGCTGTATGGTTTGAGCCATTGATAATGCAATTATTAATGCAGTTATTAGAGAAATTAACTGTAGCTGTGTTTGAATTATCTGCATGTCTCTCAACAGTGTTTGGCAGCAGGGTTTCTACTAGTAGCAAAACTGTAAGTTTAACTGCTTCAAGAACAGCGACATTACCACCTTTTTTCAGCTGCAAAATTAATATATTGATAAAGTCACGAAGCAGCATTGACAACAAGTTTCTGTGTGCATGTATGTTTCCATGTGTGTCTGTACTGTTTGCATGGGAGAGAGAAAGTGTGTTTTCTGTAAATAATAAAACACAATTTAATGGAAAAAACATGGAAATAGTTTGACATTTTTATCCTGATGTTTGTTATGTGTATTGGCTTGGTCAGTGTCTTTGTTGGTTTTGGTTCTTTTGCTGTTGTGGACTGTAAGGACCTAACTGAAAGTGAAATGAACATATAATGTGATCAAGACCAGCCTGGAACTACTTTAGCCACTACCTGGACCTACTTTAACTATTTTAGCGTTTTCCTGAAAATAACTGCAAACCTTAGATCGATCCTCAACTGATCAGTGAAAACCTATTTTAACACAAATAAAATCAGTTATTTCTCATTTCTTTATAACCCATTAAAATTTTAAATATATTAAAACTGAAAATTGTTTCATTTTTAAATGTTTTTTTGCATTCCACACTAAACAGAGCTATTAAAGCTGTGAAGTCATGTAACTAAGTCTTTGTTGGTGTTAGTGTAAGTAGTAAGTCATGGTTACACAAATGGGACACAAATTACACCGTGTCCTGAGAATGACCCACCTTTGCCTCTCTCACGCCCTGTTCATCCCACTGTCACGTATTTTAATAGACTTTTCGCTTTGCAGCTGATTGCCGTGGATGAGTTTGAATCATCTGACTGTGATCCAGAGCAGTGGGAGTGCATTCTGTTGTTTCTGGCTTCACGATTGATCATGCTCTTTCTAGCCATGTTAACTCCAGACCTCAACCTATAGCTTTTAGCTTTTCAGGATTTGCTCTGGCCTCTCAGATAAGTGGATCAAGCCGTAAGCTGCTTTGCTGTGTGTGTGTGTATGTGTGTGTGTGTGTGTGTGTGTGTGTGTGTGTGTGCTGTTTACACACTCAGCAGTTTGTCCAAATTCTGCAACCAAAATCTTGTGACATCAGTTAATAGAATGAAATGTGCACACAGAGGGAATTGAATGCTACAAGGTGGTCTTTGTGTGTATGTAGAGGTAAAATGTTCTGTGAGTTTGTTGAAAATCATCGTCTAGCACATAGTAGCCTAGTTTGCTTTAATTGTCCTTTTCTGTTTCTGTTTCATTCTGTTTCACAGAGCAAACAGGGGCAAAGCACACACAGGGAACATAACAGTGAGTGTATGTATTGTAAATGAGCCGTTCTCAGCTGGTTTTGCTTCAGGACCCAGATTTTAAATTGGATTTCACACCACAATTACATTGAAATTTAAACAAAAAAGTCCTTCAAATCAAACATTGAAACCTGACATATAAAAATAATATTTTTTTAAAGGATCAGTTCATTGAGCTTAAGACATTTAAAAAAAAAAGTTTTTGTTGCGCATTGTATTTGATCAGGCTTCTATGGCTCATATGATATTGTGAGAATATGGAGATCATACTCGAGAAGGAAAAACACCTCAATTTTATTCTGTAGCCCAAACTTAGCAAAAATATGCAGTTGCTGAAATTTATGTAGTGAAAAGTAAGATGAAATTCTGTAATGTAAATCAATGAGATCTTTGTAACAGAAGAGTACTTGCATATAAATATAATTCATTACTGTAAATATCCCCAATAAAATGTCTTAGTAAAATGATATTCATATGCTTAGTTTAATGATCAAAGCTCTATAGTTTTTATTGTAGGGGCCAAACAGATAATGCAATGCAATACAGTGATGATTGAGAGATGTCGAAATAAACATTCCTCAAAAGCCTGATGTGTCATATTTGATACTCATCTTTTTAACATGATTTTTCTTAAAAAAACAAAAAACAAACAGTGTATGGACAATCAAGTAAACCTAAGTTGTTCATCTTGAAATATTACTAACAGTATAAAATTTAGCTTATTTAAAACTTATTTTTACTTTAGAAAAAGCAATAAAGATTTCATAGTAAAAGATACATGAACCTCGACTTGAAGGTTTTTTTTCAACCAGAGTAGATTGTCTACAACAGGTTTTTTACCAAAGTTTTGATCATGTTGATCATTTAAATGCCTTAGAAATTTGTGTATCAAATAGGCTTTATATAGGGCTAAAAAGTTGTGGTATAAAAACTGGTTATGCATAAAGATTTCCAAATTTGATTCAATTCTGATTCATTTGGGAATATTTCTATTACAATGTCAATTTTGATGAAATAATAGAAATAATTATTTCTGCTAATGCTGTAAGTTATACGGTGCAGTGTTTCAGAGTTATTCAAAACAGTATCTCATGTTTCTGAACTGTTCTTTAAAAGAACCAAGTTATAAGAGTCGTTTGTTTTGGGAATCGAGCTACACTGGTTGCATATATGATTTTTGATTCACTAAAAAATATTGTCTGAAAGAGTCATTTGTTTATGTGCTGTAAAATGAAAACAGCCACAAAGTTAAAGATCTATCGTGTGATTGTAAGAATCAAAATTGGTTTCTTAATGCTTCTGGAATTTTTTCATTGTCTTGGAAGCCATTCATAAACCATGTAACTTGTCATTGCAAGTAACCTTTAATGTAATCTGGGTCATATTTACTTTTACCTTTACTTTGGTCATGGTCATACAATTGTCCATCCAAGTTGCATGTTATTACTTGCATTTGACATATCCCTGATCTTATTGGAACAGGCCTGTGACCCCTTTTTGGGTCGTGACCGACCCCTTGAATCCTACAGTCTAAGCTGTCATCATTGCATGTTTGTGTATGTGGAAGTAAGACAGAACAAGTCTTGCTCACTGTCTGTCTCTCGACTCACAGAGCCATGATGTGACGTTTCCTGTCCTCTCCTTTAATTAAAAGTCTCTCCTTGCTTTTGACATCACAAAGGTCATCTTTAATAAACCTCTACTCTGTCCTGAGACTCCAAAAAGGCGGGGCGGCAGAGAATATTCTTCTTTAAGAGGGTAACTAAAAGCATTTTGGGTGTAGAAAGCTACTAGAGTAAACAGAGCTTACAGAAGATTAGCTGCTGTTTGATGCTGGTGGAAGTGCGTCTGTGCCCTAGTTGCTCTGTTGAGTTCGTGTCTATCAAAAGAGCCACGGAGCCTCTTTTCTCCTCAGCAGATGGAGACACGTGTTCTAATTGCAGCAGAAGTGGGCTAGATCTTTCAGAGTGAACTCAGAAAGGAACAAGAGTGAATAGGTCCTGCAGAGCACTTTTATGTGATCTTTTTAAACAAAAGAGCAAAATGAGCACTCTAGTGGGATGAGGTCACATTAAAGTTATTTAATGTGATGTGTAAATATTTTATGTGTTGATTCTGTGACTCACAGACATTTAGAGTAAAAATAAATGTTCTTGATTTGCATCTGGTTCTGTGAAAGACCTTAAACTTCCATGGTACCTTACATTGCACAAAAGGTTCTTTATAGTGGAAAAGCTTCTTTAGATTTTTAAAATGTTCTTTGCACTAAGAAAAAATTGTTCTTTTAAGAGCTGTTGATTAATTGGTTCTTCTACAGCACCACTGCGAAACCCCCTTTTGGAAACTTAATTTTTAGTTATGTTTTATAAACAAATTTCGGGAGGAGCACGCACAGATAATTAACACGGCCAGCTAATCATTAGTGATTACACTATTTATCCAATCAGCGCACGAGCAATCTCCTATAAATAACCAAGTATGTCCTACCTCCATTATCTCAACTTTCAGCATCCCTCCACCACCCTGACTCCACACCTTTAGCCCGTTCTACCCCCGCACGGGGAGAAGCACTCAGGGAGCACTTTGAGGCCGGGCTAAATACCGAGCTCGGACCCCTCTCCCCGGACAGGGGGATAGCCCCGGGCTCGGGAGTCTTGCCGAGCTCTGAGCCCTCTACCTGGACAGCATGCCAAATACGCATAACCTTTACTTAGTTTGATTATATGTAAGTGTGAACTTGTGAAAATGTGTATGGCAACCTGATGACAATCTTTGTGGATTTCTGTAATGGTTTTATATTAACAAAGTCATATTTATTATTACATATTTTTTATTTTTATTTTCTCGAAGTTCACTTATGTTAATGAATGTTTCTTGCACCAAAAACTAGTTTAATTAAATTTTTATGACCATTTTTCAGCCTTTCTATGACCTTTAGAATTAAACAGACCATTTTTTCTGCTGTGACTTTAAGACTTGTATGTAAATGCCCTATTTGCATGTGAAATGAGTTACAGAGCTTACAGCTTACGCAGCTGTTTTTCTACTTTTTGACTATCTTGTTCGAATGAGGATGACTTTTTGACTTATTTATTTAAATGCTTTGTTTTTTAAAGGGGTCGTGAACAGCCTTTTTATTAGTTTGTACTGTTCATTAAGCTCCACTTATAATGTTATCAAGATTTTTACATCAAAAAACATAATTTAGAAGTAATAGGCTGTTTTTGTCTTGATTTGCCAAAATTACCCCCCCCCCCCCCCATTGGAACGCTCTGTTTGAATAGGTGTGGCAAATTGTAAACTCGTCTTATCATTTGATTTCGGCGTAGACCTGCGTTATTTACACATTACATTTGGGTGGGCGGGGCTAAACAGGCAGTGATGTAGAAGCAGGCGTTGATCTTCTGCAGAGGCGGGGTTTAGCCACACTATTGCATCATAGAGTGGCACATTCCACAACCTGTCGATTTGTTAGACTGGCTTCAATATAAACTGACTAACAAGAAAGTTTTGAGTTCTGAAACTTACAGGATGTATTTATAGTACAATGACCTATTATATGTCAAAAGATCAAGGGAATTTTGATTTCCCAGTTCATGACCCCTTTAATGTTAATGTTCAAAGTACAAGGGCAATTTGTCTTTGCATGGTACGATCACTTTAATGTTGTGTGTAGTGTGTAACAAATTCTATAGCTCCACATGAGTGCGTACATTTGCATATTTTTATTTCCTTGAAGCTATTTTCCAAAGCAACTTCCAGTACATTCAGGGTATATATTTTGTCAGTATATGTGTTTCCCCCGAGCAGGCAGTGCATTGAAGCTTCATGAACCATGTGGTTTACTGAAACAGACTTGCAGGATACAGAATTTCACTGTCTGCCCAAACGACTGTAACGGATTCTGCATCTGCAACTTCTCTGCTTTTTCATTAATGTTGATGACATTTGACTTTACTTGGGAAATAGATAGCAACTCAAGGTTGTAACCTGTTGGATTTTATCCTGATAGATTACCATATGCAGTTCCATTCAGAGCTCAAAATTCTTTACTGAACCTTACTATAATTTTAGGCCAGCATATTGATGAGTTAGCTATTAGAGTTGAGCTATTCTGAGTCGAAATCAAAGTCATTCTGACTTTACAAAAATTGCTTTTGTATCGAATTGAAAGCCAGTGAATTGAATCGATTCACTGTTGACTCAAATATTCACACCCCTAGTTGATCAGGATAAAAGCCTGAGGTAATCAATATTTAATGGGAAGAAAATCTGCTTCTCACCTGCCAACTGGTGCTAGTTGCGTAAGAGGAGTTAGGCAACATACGGTAAAGGGGGAACCTTATCTGCTGTGTGTGTATCCTCTGGCATCTCTTGCTCTCATGATTCAGTAAGGTGATTCGCTTCAGACACTTACAGCTAATTGATGTGTAGGTGACATCTCTCTCTGTGTGTGTGTGTGTTTGTGTGTGTGTGTGTTTGTGTGTGTGTGTGTGAGGCTGGTGTGTCATGGTCTCATTGAAAGATGTCTGCTACTGTACCAAGGTGGTGTAATGTTCAGAACTGCTCTCTTTCAGTTCCTGAGTCTGAATGTGAATTTAGCTTACACCCACACAATATATATATATATATATATATATATATGTGTGTGTGCGTTTGCGTTTATGTATGTATGTATACTGCTCAAAAAAATTAAAGGAACACTTTTTAATCAGAGTATACCATCAAGTCAATTAAAATTCTGGGATATTGATCTGGTCAGTTAAGTAGCAGAGGGGGTTGTTAATCAGTTTCAGCTGCTTTGGTGTTAATGAAATTAATAACAGGAGCACTAGATGGGCAACAATGAGATGACCCCCAAAACAGGAATGGTTTTACAGGTAGAGGCCACTGACATTTTTTTCCCTACTCATCTTTTCTGACTGTTTTTCACTAGTTTTGCATTTGGCTAGGGTCACTGTCACTACTGGTAGCATGAGGCGACACCTGGACCCAACAGAGGTTGCACAGCAGTCCAACTCCTCCAGGATGGCACATCAATACGTGCCATTGCCAGAAGGTTTGCCGTGTCTCCCAGCACAGTCTCAAGAGCATGGAGGAGATTCCAGGAGACAGGCAGTTACTCTAGGAGAGCTGGACAGGGCTGTAGAAGGTCCTTATCCCATCAGCAGGAACGGTATCTGCTCCTTTGTGCAAGGAGGAACAGGATGAGCACTGCCAGAGCACTACAAAATGACCTCCAGCAGGCTGCTGGTGTGAATGTCTCTGACCAAACAGCCAGAAACAGACTTCATGAGGGTGGCCTGAGGGCCTGACGCCCTCTAGTGGGCCCTGTGCTCACTGCCCGGCATCGTGGAGCTTGATTGGCATTTGCCATTGAACACCAGAATTGGTAGGTCCGCCACTGGCACCCTGTGCTTTTCACAGATGAGAGCAGGTTCACCCTGAGCACATGTGACAGAAGTGAAAGGGTCTGGAGAAGCCGTGGAGAATGTTATGCTGCCTGTAACATCGTTTAGCATGACCGGTTTGGTGGTGGGTCAGTGGTGGTCTGGGGAGGCATATCCACGGAGGGACGCACAAACCTCTACAGGCTAGACAATGGCACCCTGACTGACATTAGGTATCGGGATGAAATCCTTGGACCCATTGTCAGACCCTACGCTGGTGCAGTGGGTCCTGGGTTGCTCCTGGTGGCCTCATGTGGCAAGAGTATGCAGGCAGTTCCTGGAGGATAAAGGAATTGATACCATTGAATGGCTACCACGCTCGCCTAACCTAAATCCAATAGAACACCTCTGGGACATTATGTTTCGGTCCATCTGACGGCGCCAGATTGCACCTTAGACTGTCCAGGAGCTCAGTGATGCCCTGGGTCCAGATCTGGGAGAAAATACCCCAGACTCCGTCGTCTCATTAGGAGCATGCACCGATGTTGACAGGCATGCACACAAGCACGTGGGGTCCATACAAACTACTGAGTAACATTTTGAGTTGCTGCAATGAAATTTCAGCAAAATGGACTAGCCTGCTGCATCATTTTTTCACTTTGATTTTTGGGGTGTCTTTTAATTCAGTTGATTGATAATTTTCATTTATCTTGGCATCCTTTCATTCCTAACACATTACCCAGTCCATATCAGTAAAGATATCCAGCATGATATTTTTCCCCATTGAGATCTGATGTGTTTTCAAAGTGTTCCTTTAATTTTTTTGGGCAGTGTATATATGTACATATATATGATTAGTGCTCATGCATCATGGACATTTTTATCTGGGAGATCATTTTATTATGTGAATATTTCAAAATGTATTTTGTTTTCTGCTTGAATACGTTGAAATAGAAGAACATGTGTATTTCTCCACACCGCCATGTATCAGAGCAAGGAGGCATGACAGCAGATATTTCCTTTTAATTGTGTCTTATCTCAGGTTGGAAACAAGGCCCTGAATTAAACCATAGCATTGCTACAAGATGTCGAATTATCTGTGATTTCATGCTTTTTGGGCTCGAGGTTTACCAAAACAGTGACAAGAATCAGTCGAATTCTTTGTGTGGATGAACCAAAAGAAAGTGTATTTCCTACTTGAAAGCTGGCTGCCTTGGCTTTTCAGCAGTTTAGCATGGGCTTTTTCACGCAGCCCATGTGAGAAGCGCAGTAATGTGTTATATCACCAAACCTCGCACTATTGTCAGTCCACTAACCCCAAATGTGCCAAAGTGCTCATGTCCTTTTCTGGTTGACTGGGTGGGTCAAGAGTAAAGACCTCGCAGAAAAGTCAGTGAAAGTCCGACAGCCCGTCAGCAAGGGGTCTGATTTGGCAATCCCCTAATATACTGACAGCCATCAAAAGCGACTCGAAGCTGCAAGAGAAAGCGGCAAAATATTTATCGAAATCACCCAGGTGCTCGTCGCGAGACGTATGAAAAAGGCAATCAGCTTTGTCCTGAACCTCTCGGCACACAACGGGGCTCTAATTGCTGACCCGTCCTTCACACGAGCCCGCGCGCTTTCACCCCTGTCGAGATCGCCTCTAATAGCACGTTCTATACAGTGCTGATGCGCTCGAACTCACCTGCTCGACACTCAGGCTGCAGTGTTTTGTCCTTGAAATATGGAGAGCGTTGCAATTCCCATGTCGCTGTCAGCTCTCCTCGAAACAGCTGATCTGGATGGAGGTAATGAAGGGATGCCACCGATTTGCGATGGCGTTAACGTTTCCCCGCGACCAGCAGAACATAATCTCTGTCTCGTCGCTTCCCATTAGCGCCTGTGATCTGCACAAACCAATATGCAAAGAAAGCAATGGAGCAGTGGAGTAATTTGGTGTGTCACTCAGCACCGAAAGAAAGTATAATGGCTAAACGGTTAGATATGATTTCTATAATAGGAATGTTGTACTGTGTGGCACTAAGACCGGTCCTATTTTCTTTGCTGGTATTGTATGCATTCCCAATGAAAGGGAGCTAATGAACAGAGAGCTTTTAAAAGCTCCGTGATTATATGGAAAGGAGAGGGGAAGAGAAGGATGGCGGGAGAATGAGAGAGCGAAGCCGAGGGGGGTGGAGAGAACACTAAGTATACATAATTGCTGCTTGACACATTGGCCAAATTCTGCTGTGCCAGGATTGGAGTGAAGATGATTAACGGCTGTCCGTGTGGGTGGGCAACTTGGTCACCCAGGGCTTCTAGTTTCCATAGCAATTGTACTCCAAAGGCCATACATTACATTGTGAGAATCCCTGAGGCCTGAGCATTGTTAAATTCCCCAATAATATCTTACATTATGCGTTTGTCCTCTCAGCGGTAATTCATTCCAGCCGCTGCGATTCACAATAGGTCAGTAGTGAAAGTGGAGAGAGTCCCAATTTCAGACCTCCTATCCGAACGTGAAGGATGGCACATCTCCACGCTTAACGTTGATCAAGTGGCCCCGACTTGAGGGAAAGTGATCATTTGTCTGACATTACAGCAAGCACGTCTGTTCTGCCGATCCGACGGACGACCCGGCTGATATTCTGCAGGTATTTAAACGCCATTCATCAAGGCTTCGAGTTAACCCTAGCAGGCGCTGAGTCGCTGAACCTCCCCGTCGAGCCGCCAAAGCAGATGGCAGATGGAGTGCAGAATTTGACCCTTCCCTCCCTGAGCGCGATGCGTGCGAAACCCTGGCACGAGCCGCCCGATCCGGGCACGGTGCGACCGCCGTGCCCCCCCATCCCCCCCCACAGTATTTCATCTCTCTCCGTGACGTCACATTCCCCCGCCACTCTGAAATTGGCCCTCGTGACCGCGCACTCCTCCACATCCTACTCCGAATGGTGTTTTGAACTTGGGGGAACCGGTGGTGAATAAGCACATCTTAAAAATGATTCATACTAGATAATAAATGGAAATCCCTCCAGCCATGCAACAACAGGCTAGTCATGCGGCAATTAAGCCGCGTAGCATGCAAAACTCAAGGCGGCGTGCTCTGCGTTAGGGGCTCCGCTCGCGTACATGCGCCATTCAGGAGGGAGTAGGCGTGATGCTGGAAGACAAGCAGCAAAATGCCCGAACCCATACCGCCGTCTCAGCGTGGTGCCTGAGGATGCTTTGGTGGACATCTTTAGACAAACATGTAGTAGAGCTGGAAAAACTCACAATCGGAAAGGTCAGTTGTGACCTCTGGGTGCAGGGCTACGCTGAGCCTGTCACTAGCAAGCACAGCATGTTCATGTCAAACAGAGAAAAGGTACACCAGCCGCCTCGCTCTCGAGTCTGCCGTGCTGCAGGTTGCGTGTGCGTGCATCTGGGTTGAGGATATTTATAGCTGTTTTGATTCATCAGTAGGGTCGGGAACCGAGAACAGGTTCTTAATCAGATTTCTTTTCCACGTGTATAGAAAATACCAGGACTAAATGATTTGGTTCTGTTAACAGTTCTCGCACATGCTTTCGTTTTGATTTAAGCAAATAAAACATGTGCAACGCAACCAGTGTAGTCTGGTTGCCAAACGAATGACTCGACTCTGTATCTTTCAAAAGTTTGACATCAGTAAAAAAAGTTCATATTTGTACTCAGCAAGGATGCACTAAATTGATCAAATGTGACAGTAAAGACATTTATAATGTTACAAAACATTAACATTACATACTATTTCAATTAAATGCTGTTTTTCTGTATCACAATTTCCACTAAAATATTAAGTAGCACTATTGTTTTTAGAAATAGTAATAAGAATTTTTTCTTCAGCAGCAATTCAGCCTATTGGTCTATAAATTCAGCTTCTATATCACAGCAGACAAAAAAAAAACTTGCAGAACTTTTGAACAGTAGTGGTTGTTTGCTGTTTTTGTTTGTTACAATTGCATTTCATTTATGCCTCCTCTAGAAACACTGAGAAAGTCAACTGTGAACACAGCTTTGCAATAATTGTTTAATTATATTTATTATTGAAATTTTGGGGTGTTTGACAATGATTTGAAAAATGTTTTTTTTTCCCCTCAAATATTTAATTATTAAAAAATACCAAAAAGTAAATAAATAAAATAAATTAATTAATAATAATAATAAAAAAATCAACACTGTAACAGTTAAATTCCCATTCTTAATCATCTGGTGATTTTTTTTTTTTTTTTTTTTACACACTAGCTGTGGTAATATATCTTTACCAATTTCTGTTCCGGAGAAGAGAGAAGTGATTGTGGTCCTCCATTCAGTTTAGTTTGCTCCTGCACTTGGATGTAATTACAAAAGCAGTGTTAATGTGGTGTCTCTTTAATTGGCAGACATGTTGGTTTTTTACAGCCGTATTAAAGCGGGGTCTGTGCACAGGGTACCGCATTTGTAGACTTGCCCCTCACAAGGTCCTCTGGCTGTGGTTGACCTGACTAATGAAGAGATGAAAGGAATACTAACCTCTGGAATTACAGCCGTAAACCCACTCGGATCGGATGATTTATGGTATTAGAACAAGATTAATTTGTCCCATTCTTCATACACATTTCAATATTAATCAGTCATACTTAAAAGAAGGCAGGAACTAATTTTTTTCCCCTCTTGTCACCGCAAAGTGCGTGGCTTTTTCTGAAACTGTGGCAGGTTTCCTGCTCTCCTAGTTAAACCAATCAGGGATTTCGCCACATGCTGTCCAATCAATTAAGTCAAATGTGTGTGCAGCCCTTTGATATAGAATCATTTGTCAAATCAGCGGAGGTGGCAGAGTGCAGTTACCCAGGAGTCTGAGGCTCTTGACTCCCGTCCACCTGGAAATCTGCTCAGCGTTCGGATTCAGGCATTCCTGGTGTCCTCCATCCCGTTAATGGGGTGTCATTGTGCGTGCTGGATTTAGTTCAGCTAGGGTCCACAGGCGTTTTCCATGCATTAGCCTCTTGACTACATAGCTTAACCTCTTAATTTTTTGAAAGCTCTGCCCAGAGAAAGCTCGATATTATATAACCGAATGGCAGCCATTAGGATTCAAATGATTTGCTTTTTGCTGTTGCATGGTTATTGCATTTAACGTTACACGATACAACAACCACGTTCAGCGTGACACAGGAGCATCAAGCGTAATCTGGTTTTCTGCCATTATTGTGTAATTTGTGATCGGAAGTGAAAGAATCCGAGTTCTTCAGGTGGAGGTAATCTGCTGATTGTGCTGTATGGAGAAGCAGCTTGGCACTGAGGGGTCATTTAGTTCATATATTGCGCTTTTTAATAATGCTCTCATGTTTCTTTGTTCTTATGGCTCTCGGAGGAACTCCTGGAGAAAACTTCAAACTTCACCTAATTTCCTTCCGAAGCGAGTCTAATTTAGAGCGGGCGAGATGCAAAGGATTCTTATTTTGTGAGATGGATTAATTGGAAGCCTTCAAATGAGCAATGTTGTTTAATTATTAATTATATATATAAGTTGCGCTATACTCAGTCCTTATGCACACAGCGGTGTGAAGTACGTGAATAATTATTCAACACAGAAAGTGTACTTTTAATGAAATTCTTTTACATAATTACTCCTTTTTAATCAAATTTACAGAATTTTACCTTTTTCATATTATCAGGATGTACTGTAAAAAAGTTACTGTTTCAGTCTGAACTCCTACTTATAGTATTTATAAGTATTTGTACTATTGGATAGGCCTATATATATATATATATATATATATACTATAAGTAGGAGTTCAGACTGAAACAGTAACTTTTTCACGGTACATAACTTTTAATTGTATTAACTTTAAAATAGCTGTGAAAATTATTTAAATGTAAAAAAATCAAGTGCAGCATTTTTACTTAAGTGCGTTTGACACTTTTGAGTTAATTTTTGGTGCAGTCGCCGTAATATAACTCAATTGCTCTGTACTTTTGACACCACTGCTTATCCACCTCATTATGAATCCGTGTTGTAATGTAAGTTGAGATTAGTAGGAGCCGTCTACTTTTTGTACTCTTTAAAGTGCTTTTGATGTAACGAACACTTGATGTATCTCCATAGGAGCCACTATATAAATGAGTTTCCAGCCACAAACAGGGTCTAGTTAAATTAAAAGAGGTGCATAGAATGAGCATACTGAGCTGAATCAAAACGCAATTGAAGTGTAGGACATCAAGATAATGCAAGAGTGGTTTCAGTCCCATGATTCTTATCTGATCTTCCATACTGATCAAAGCCATTCGACTCGAGTGCTAAATATTTCAGTAAGAATAAAAAACAGCGTGGCATGACCACGTGATTCATTTCTTGGCTCTAAAATGGCTTTTTCTCTGTATTTAATCTGCAAATAAGAGGTCTTCAGACAATGTTATCGCACTCATGCTGCCAAGTGTCATGCAATTAATCAATCATTCGGGTTGGTGATTTGTGCGGCTCCACATTTCGCCATGTCCTGTTTTGACAAGGAAGCCAATCTTCATATTCGGGAACAAAAAAAGCCATCTGGAGCTTTTATTGCACATGCTTTCCCCATATTTATGGTTATAAGGTATTCCTTATAATGCGGTATAATGATCCACCCATGGAAGGTAGTCATTTTCCTGATGTAGGGTGAGATGCTAATGAGCCTGTGTCACAGGCACTAGGAGTGGTGCTGTATCTTTTCAGTGGGTGGCTAAGCGCGGGGAGCATGGAAGAATCTCCCATAACCTTAAAAGCAAATTAATGCCTCTCACCTTCACGCAACCTTTCCCTCCCTCTCCTCTTCATGCTATTATTCATAGGACTCTCACTGTCAAGTTTGGCAATAATTTGTATACTATTCTTAAATACGTTCCCAGCCCCGTTCCGGGAGGCGCCGAGAGGAATAGACAAGGGAATATTTAAAGGTGATTTTTTTTTTCTCTGCAGCGATGAGTGAGTTTGGTTTAAAACGTAAAATTTATGATTTCCTGAGACCCTCAGTCTGGTCCACAGATGGGAGTCTTTGTTGGGGAAGGGCTGGAGGGAAATGCGATGGTATGATAATCATCAAACGGATGTAAGTACTATGATAGCATTGTGGAATATTAAATTTGCTCCAAATACTTGTATATTCTGGGAAGGAGAATTAAGACTTGTTGTGCTGCGGAAGCTTCTGTCATGAAAACAAATTCCTCGTATGTGTAAACATACCTGGCAATAAAGCTCATTCTGATTCTGATTCTGATTAGACTGTGCTCCTCCAACCCAGAGCTGCTTTTGCACTGACATCTGATTGTTAGCATCTCCCATACAGCAGAGAGCTTGATAATAAGACATTTACTTGTAGTCTGTTCTCTAAAGGTCCATATGGGGCTTACAGGTCTTGAAGCAGTCGGCTTGACACTCAATATAAACAAGCTCTGGAAGATTTCAGACTGAATCAAGCGCTGGAGATTTCTAGCACTGTTCACTGTGACAACATATGCTGCGTTTGATAGCCATAGCCAGAAAACAGTGAGAGGTCTGGAATAGAAATAATGTTAGGTTTGCTCCCTTGGCTGATGACATAGACTATATTTTCAGTCACGGGCCTGTTTTAATAGGGCATTTTTCATGTGCAGACGTGTACTGTTATTGGTGGTTACATTTTGTATCGTGTTTGTTCTCATGCATTATTAATATCTAGTTAGTCATAAATATAAACAGTTTTTGTCATGCCTGGAAAGCTGTCTGTCGTTGATGTTAAGGAAAATTCATTATTCCGTCACCATCATGTCATTTCCAACTGGTATTATTTGCATGGAATGCAAAAGGAGATGTTTAGCAGAATGTCCAAGCTGCTCTTTTCCATACTGTGGAAGTAAAGAGTGGCCACAAATGTCAAGCTGCTTTCACTATCTCTGACATTCACATTTCACCCACAAATGGAAGTTGCACTGAAATTAGCCATAAAGCCGCATTACTCTCCGTTTGTTCACCATGGTAAAATTAATGAATAATGAGTCTATGACTATATAATAACCGCACAACCACACAAAATAAATAACCGGCTAATCAACGTATGTAAATAATTATTTTAGACATAATTATTCATAACCACCCATTTCACAGAAATAATGTTAAAAAGTTTTAGTGCAAAAATAATGGTCATTTTGACCCCATGCTCATAGTTTTGATGACAATATATCACATCCAGTCTGCTGGTCACTAATGATCTAGACGCAAAATATTTCAACACACTCAAAAAAATGGATCGGAATTGGATATATGATCTAAACTATTTAAACTATTTGTATTCCAGAAAAAAGGACATTCCACAGATTATATAAATACATATAAAATATATATTTGACCACTCAACTTTGCTATCGGGATGTGAAGAGACTTTCAACCAGCATAACAAAAATGTTTTTGAACCAAATCACCTACCCTGCCTTTAATGTATGTTTAAGGTTTCGTATTGATTGAAATACACATTGATTGTTCATCCACTTGGCTGTTTTGTTTCTTTTCAACTAAATTCTGTGCACCTTCCTCGGGCTGTTTTGTTCCTCTTTTTAGATTCCAGTGAGTCATGTGGTGCTGATTTTTTTTTTTTTTTTAGTGGACACACTCTGCCTTCTGTAAAATGTTGATACCTCTTAGCTCTCAAGATATAAAGGAATATCCTCCAAAGTCGAGGCTACATCACACAGCCAAAGCAAGTGCCAGGCCAGCAAAATACAAGCACATCAATCCCAGAACATTTTCAAAATATCAGATAGTGTCTGTAATACCACTGCCATGTACTTAGTGTTCCTGGAGTAGAAAATCCTTATTGAAAGGCCAGCGTGGGAATCTTTTTATGAAGTGATTTGACTGCAAACACCATTTTTATGGCAGAATTTCTACTTTAATATTTTGTACGCCTTGATCCCTGTAGGTTTGTACCTCACCTTTTTGGTGAATCACAAACCAAAAAAAAGAGGAACAGTAAGAAAAATGTAGTTTACAAGTCAAGTCACTTGCCCAGAAACTTTTATATGTTTTTTTGTTTTATTATTATCGTTTGTTGTCCTTCTTGGACTATAAAGCCTTTTACTTAATTTATATATTATTATTATTATTTTTTTTTTTTTACTGTTTATTACTTTAGTTTTATTTCATTTTCATGTGAAGATAAAACACATGACCTTGTCTTTCTGTTTTCAGCTTTATGAGTTGCAGTCTCATCTCCCTGCTATTCACAGACAGTTTTTCATAAAGACTGTGTGCAATCAAAGCGCAAAATTCTCAGATAGGCTGCCCCTCATTTGTAGTATTGAAAAGCCTCTAGACAGGCTTTTCTTGACAACTGCAATTATGTTTCTGTAGAAAAGAGCTCAAATTATAAGAAGAGACCTGTTCTGAGACTCGGAAGGTCCATGAATACTTGAAATGCGGCACATGGATAACTGTTATTGAGTTAATTAGTCTGGGCTTATTAGGATCTCCCCTTCAGTCTTTCTCTCTCGGTATAAATTACTTAAGTCCACCATGGGTATGCATCTATTTCCCTCAGTTTAAAATCAATCTTGACAATCAATAACCGTTGCTATTAATGTTAGAGAAGGCAAAGCCAAGTCAATACCTTTAAGTGTATCAAAAGTGTAAATAAACACTTGAGAGGCTCATATCTAAAATAAGCGCGAGTCGTCACTCTTAAGTAGGCAGCGATTAAACTTAAGCATTTATGCATTCGTAAAGATTTTTAATTACACACTTTTAGCCGTGGAGTATAAACAGACATGGATTTTATAGATATCTTTAAACATGTGCAGTAATGCAGCGAAATACTTAGTCTGGGGAAACTTGATACAAACAAATATATTTTTTATTTATTTATTCAAAGAGTAAATATGAGATATTGTGATGCCTTTAATATTTAAAAATGCAAAATGTCCTGGTTTTGTTAGGTGATCTCTCTTTTTTGAGTAAGAATTACCGTCTCTATTTGCACAACAAAGGAAAAAAGGCCCCAAATATGACACCTGCAGGTTCGCAGCGGTTGGTCATCGTATTTATGGAAACACTTAGATCCATATGGTGTCCATATGCTTAAATATGATTCAGATGGAACCTGTGTGGGGTTCCCTGCTGTGTTCACAAACTTATCCGGCATCATTAATCAGTGTCACCATCAGGTGTCTTGTTTGCCAGGCGAGGCCTAAGTGACAATGATAAGTGATCCTCCTCTTGTTCCAGCATGAGCCCTAATACAGTGGGCTTTTCACATTATCAGGCACGGACAAAGCCGGTGCCACTCTGAATGAATGGAAGTGTCAAGTTATTCAATAAGTGAACAATCCAAACCATTAACAATTTAAATGTCATGCTGAGGAAGCTAACATTGAAGGTTGATGCAGATATTAGGTCCTTACTTTTCCCATCATCCGCCCGTCAAAGCTTAACGCTCGAACGACCTTCTGACTCTCTCTTTTCACATTGAGCTGCAATGACAGAAGCCAGGTGCGTGGTGAGACCACATGTAGACCGAGTTTTGACCTTCGGCCTGATGAGGGATTTCAGGAAGTGTAGAGGGTAGAGGGCAGAGTTGTAGACTGATGGGCAGTTAAATGTGGACTCCAAATGGTTTTTCTCACTAGTGCGAAAACATTACCTTGCCCTCAGCTGCCAAATCTCTTCCTGGCATTTTTTTTTTTTCCTCTGTCAAAGTCAGTCTTTTTTGTTTGATGATGTCTTCACTTAATGTATAACTAATGTATTGCATCAAAAATTGAAGTTGTTTCGTCAATAACTAGATCCTGTTTCATCTCAAACCTTCAGACTAATGTAATCAATAAGATCTGATTATTAAGTTAACTCCAACAATGTAATTGAAGATGTCCTTCAACTCCACCTGCATTCTAGGGAGCGCTTCAGAAAATTCACTTTGAATTCGGTTGAAAGTACATGATTGAATTTTAATGCATAATTAAATCAAGCAGTAAATCAATTCATCCCCCTCTGAAAATGAGTATTCAACACTCCCAAGCATCAGAAGCCAATTATGATGAAGTTATTATCATAGAGTCGTATAATGGCACAAAATGACTGCACTGGCACCAAATCGGCGCTCGTCAATAGAGAGGCGAGCGAAATTACAGGTACGACAACGAGTGCGTGTTGGCGCGCGTGCTTTCCATCTATTTCACTAAAATACAGGTGGCAGTTTACCCACACGAAACCTCTGGGGGGGACTTAGACTGCTCTCTTGATGAAGAACCAGATCAAACTGGTCTAATTTCCTAAATGAATCCTCCAGAACTATTACCAGTGAGCCCAGCCTCTGCATAATGTGATGAGCAAAGGGAACATTGATGAACTTTTTTAATTATTACGCCGCTTGGGAATTTGACATACCAGTTCGGGGATATACACCGTCAGGCTTTACACTGTTTTTCAGCTCCTTTTTAATTCACCCAATTTGTCGGTCCAAATGAAACACTGAAAGGTTAGAGTGTGGAGTAATTAACAGCACCGGGCCTAATGAAATCAGGAGGGGATGGCGTGTACCATGAGGATCAATACAGGTCTTTAAGTGTGAGTTGGGTAGGAATTGTTCAGGGAAATAAGGAGCACTTAATAGTAATAAGTTGATGAAAAGGCTACAAGCCTGCATGTGCTAAATGAGAATCTGCTGGAACACAGATAGAGGTGTCACTCGACGGTATCGAACTGCGATCATGTGGCGACGTGTTGAGCTACGCTAGCATGTTCTAAGCTAATCAGCTAATCAGATGGATGCGCCGTGCCTTGGGTTTTAAAATGGCGAAGAACGAAGCAAAACTGCCAAAGGGTGGCGTGTTTGTTGATCTTCCAATATGAGACTAATATGCAAAGTATTTTTGTGTTTGTCCTAGTAGTGGAGGAGCAGATGCTAGCTGTAAATATGTGCAGCTCTCTGCGCATTCCTGAAGCAAGAAGAAGAATTAATCACATGAATACTTCCACTTTAAACTCCTGCTGTCTCAGACATTAATGAACAGCGCAGGATTGATAATTCCACATCTTGCGCACAATTTTCCCATAGTGGGAGCGAAATCTGTAGTGGCGATGTGCCAAAACACACTTAGCAAAACTGGGCAGAGCTGACCTTTACAAGTGTGAGGAAAACATCCTTAAACACAATGCGAAATGATAAACGGGTGGCTGGAGTTAGCTGTCACAATTTTTACTTCAGTGAATGTTTCTCAATGTACATTACAGGAGGTTTCTGAAAGTCGCGCTATGTGGAGTATGTTTTCACAATGGGAACACAATGGGATCAAACTATCCATCCATCAACAAAATTTTAAGTGAAGAAATATAATAAAGAAGTTATTAACACCACTGTTTAGAATGTTGCTTGCTATCTATCTATCTATCTATCCATCCATCCATCCATCCATCCATCCATCTTCACTCACAATTAAATTTCTATCTTTGTTTTATAATTTACAAACTTTAACTTATTGATATTGGATGTTTGTATTAACAGCATATAGGTTGATCAAGTAAGGCAGTTATTTAGCATGTTGAACATGCATTTGACGGTTAGCAGAGCACTTTATGCAAAAAGAAATGGTGATGAGATTGCTGGGATTGGTGAAATGCCTTGAACTTCCTCTTCTGATGGTTTCTACATAATTGCCTCTGAGGGAGAAATCGTCATGTGATACTGAGTGTCAACCAGTTCCCCCCATTAGTCCGCATATGCCCAATTACTGTTTATAATGTTGCTATGTTTGGAGGTGGGCATATGCTTCAACTATACGAGTGGGCGGTTGTGCACATGCCTCAGTGGAACAAGGTGCAGTGAGATATTACACATTGAAAGCTGTGCTGTATTTCACCCGAATACAGGCACATAAACAAGGCTCCCTGGGCAACTGTCTGATGGCAGGTCACGTGATTCTTTCACCTCCACTTAACAGCTGAGGTGGAGGTCCAAGGCCTGCCAGACAGTTCTGCACGGCTGAGGTACTACGACAGCTTGTGCTTGACCGTCCTGTCTCTGTTTTAGCACATTACATGGCACTTCCTGCCAAGGAGCCCCCAGTCATGAGAGCAGCTATTTGAAGCATTGGATACAGCAAGAGAACACTGTTCCTCAGACTCTATCGCTCTTTAGACTTAAGACAGTAAAAGACTTCATTGAGACAGAGATGAGAATAACAAACATTTAGGCTTTTTGGTATCTACTGAGAACTGGTCTTAGAACAGTAGGATACATTGGGACTAAAACTAAATGTGATGGTTTTTGTTAATTTTTTTGTAAAAGATTTCATCCAGAAATTCAATTGCGAATAAAAATTGGTGTTGACAAGTATATTAAACAGTAATACTACAGATATCTGGCTGCTGCGGGATCCGATGTATGATTATCGTTTATAAATCTGTTGTCAATAAAATATAATCTTTAAGGTCTTCCTGTGTTGTTCCACCAAAATAAAAGCACTATGAATCAAAGAAATTAAGACAGCCATAAATATTTTTTGTTCAAAACCTTTTTTCTGTATACTACTACTACTACTACTACTACTACTACAATAATAATAATAATAATAATAATTATCATCACAACAAAAACGACAACAGCAACAATAATAATAATAATTATTATTATTATTATTATTATTATTATTGTTGTTGTTGTTTTATATTTTACAGTACAATAATTTTCTTTCTTTCTTTCTTATTTATTTATTTATTTATTTATTTGTTTATAGTTCTTTTTCTGCACTATAGTCACATTGAAGGTGGGGGGAAAAATATTTCTTATTTGTCTGTTGCTGATCATGTTTGAGTAACATTTACACTCTAAAAAATGCTGGGTTAAATACAACCCAGGGCTGGGTAAAATATGGACAAACCCAGCAATTGGGTTGTTTTGACCCAGCAGGTGGGTTACTGCCCAGAAGGTTGGGTTAAACATTTAACCCAACTGTTGGTTGAAAACAACCCAGCATGTGTTCTGTCCAATATTTACCCAGCACTGGGTTGTATTTAACCCAGCATTTTTTAGAGTGTACATATAAGTATATTCATTCAAAATAACCAGTTTAGTAAATGGTGAATCAATTTTATATTTATTGAATTACAAATAGTGTTTATGAAGGTACTGTTGCTATTTAGTGTAAGAAATCTTTAGTCTCATTGTACCTTAATAACGTCAATATTGCATTGTAGGATTTTAGAATATTTTTGGCTGTAATATTAGGATGTTATGGGTTTATTTATGATGATGGTACCACATTTTTCCAGCCATCCTTTTTTTTTTTCCAGATAGGATCGATATGGAAATATTTCTGTCGCCGTGATAGCAGCCCTCCGTCTGCGTTTGTTCAGTCCTAAGGGCAAAACGAAGAGTTCTTTGTCTTTGCTGAGGCATGAGCTTGGCTGCAAACAAGCAATATATTTTAGCTTTATGGAAGGGGTGAACACCGTGGAGCATCATTCTTCAAGGCCAGGCGTAGCAGGGTGACTGTTGAAGAAGGTTATGCTCATCGTAGGTTTCGTCCTACATTCTAGGCTACTTTGACAAGACTGCAAATTTCCTTTTTTTTTTCTTTTTTTCTTTTTTTGGCCAAAACATTTGGTTTTATGAAGACATAAGCTTTAAAGCGGTGCTGGGATTTGACCTCCCTGGGGTGTGAGCTTAGTCCAGCTATCAACAGTGCAGTTCCAGCCTGGTGGTGGGTCTGAAATTAGCCCATAATAGCACCTCAACACGCCAGATCCACTGAGACAGGTTTGGGATAGAGAGCGATTGAAGGACAACACTAAACAAGTAGTCCGTTGAGGATTGAGAGCCCAAAGTGAATGTTTCCTTCTCATCACAGACATCACAAGAGGGCTATGACCCCAGCAAGGACATCTTAAACAACAGCACTGCGCCGCAAGGCTCGAGTACTTAAAACACCTCAAACATATGGCTTGCTAAACGAGCGCACTTGCGATGTTTATTCATGTACTGCCAGAATACTAAATGAAGGAATGAGGAGCCAAAAGGATGGTGAGTTTATATGAATGAGCATTAATTTGAGCAACTATTGAGCAGGATCCTTGGCTGTGAATATATTAGGGCTTGTGTTGAATTTGGTATAAAGCAAAAAAGAGTAGTGCGAATGGGAACAATTACGGCAATGGAATTACAAAACGCACAAATGTTTAAAATACTGATGTTTTACGTGGTCTGATATTTTCAGTGACCTCTTTGACTGCAGAAACTCAATTTTGAAGGCTCTGCAAATGAACTCACAATTTGCATGATTTCCAGCAAAATGGAATAATGAGTTAATCTCAAAAGACAATGTGTTTTTCAAGTTTCAGGTAGACACATTTCAGGGTTAAACCATAAATTGGAGGTTTATTGTTACTGGAAATACACAAAATGTTAACTGATATGAAAATAGACAAATATTTTCTTTGGCTAATTGACATACCAACATTTCTCATTCATTTAGTTTAACTAGTTGATGTTCTAAAATAACTATAACTAAAACTGAAATTAATATAAACTATATTGATGTATTAAAAAAATGTTCACTTAGTTAAAAAAAAAACGTTCTAAAATAACTAAAATTAAAACGGAAATTTATACAAATGATGTAAAAAAAAATCTAATAGAAGTGACACAACAAAAAAATTACTAAAATTTTACCAAAATTAAAGCAAATGTAAAAATAAATGTAATTAATAAAAAAAACTAAAATTAGTTAATTAAAATTTGAATTTAATATTAATAAAAATTATAATAGTATCTCAATGGTCCTAAAATAACACTGTTTGACTTATTTGCTTAAAGGAAAAGGCGACTTCAAGGTTGAAATAAATTGGGATTCTGAGACGCAACACAATAAGCCCTGGTGTTTTTAATCAATTATTAATTCAATATTTTAATGATCAGAAAGCTGGGGATGATCAAAGGCCTGGTTCATGCCTCTCTGCCATTGCTCACTGAGACACACTCCGGCTCTTTGAAGTGCTGCGCCAACAAATGCACTTATCTCCACATTTTCCTCTCAGGCATACACGTGGAAGCCCTGTGAAAACACTGGCCCGGAGATCCACTGCGGCAAGGCCAGGGTCGTTGACCCGTCCTTTTGCCATAGATTAAAATACAACATCGTACAACGTAAACCTTTAGATCTGTGCTGGCAGTTCGACAGAGAATTCTGATTCGTTTGAAGTTTTCTACTTTTCTCTGAATCCTCAAAAGCACTTCTGATTTTAATTCCTATTTTTGTCATTCAGACTATACATAATTTGGATCATCATGTCTCTCTTCTGCATGATTGCCAGAATACAACATGGCAACATGGAAATATTTGTTTTCTTTTCTTTTGGTGAAAATATGCTTTAAATTTAGTCCATACTTCGACATGTCTCATTCATTCATTTTAGTTAATTTTACTGACTACAATGGAATGGAATGGAATGAATAATTGAATAAATAAAGCAAGCAACAGTTTGCATAAATCTTTTTGAGTTATGACAACTAATAATTATGTTCAACAAATAAACTGTATTGAGTTTAGAATAATTTGTAGCATAAATACATTCTTGTTGTTTACTCAAAAAAAAAAAAATCAATTTAGTGGTAACCAATTAATCTGATTTATTTCAGTTGAAATCAACAGGTAGCACATTCTGTACTGTATGTTACTTATTCAGCATGCAATTGCAATGTAATTAATGCTAAATTAAAGTTATTTAGCATGAAATTTACCAAACAATACCTTCATGTATCCACCCACCACCTAACACAACGAGCACTTCAGTATAAAAGAAACTCTTTTAAATGTCAAATGTCTTTCCATTTACTACATAACAACATCCAATTTCAACATGTATTCTCTTTATCTAGTCCTCTTCAAAGCATGCTGGGAACTAAAAACCCAATGCCCAATTTTCAAACAATTTCATTAAGTACAGGACCCTTTTTTAATTAATTAATGCAGAAATTTGAGCCTAAATTACACACAATATTAAGCTGGTGTAATGATCAACATTATTATATCAACAGAACACATCAAAATAATGCTTGCAACTTAAAAGGTTTAATTAAATCAACAAATTAGAATTGTTAACTTGCAACCATGCAAAGCTGTGGTAATAGGTCCAGTGAATTTCTTTTTAGAGTGTAGCTGAAGACAATAACAATTTAGCTGATAAGTAAAAACTGTAAATATAATTCAAAATGTTATATTAATTTAAGTGCAGCAACAGTCATAAAAAACAAAATGGGAGAACTCTCCTTGGTGTGAAAACCTGAGCCTCTGAAATAACATAATGCAGTATTTTGAATTTTTTATGCTTTTGTTATTTGTGACCCTGGACCACAAAACCAGTCTTAAGTGTCAATTTTCCGAAATTGAGATTTATACATCATCTGAATGCTGAATAAATAAGCTTTCCATTGATGTATGGTTGGGTAGGACCGGACAATATTTGGCCGAGATACAACTATTTGAAAATCTGGAATCTGAGGGTGCAAAAATATCAAAATATTGAGAAAATCACCTTTAAAGCTGTCCAAATTAAGTTCTTAGCAATGCATATTACTAAGCAAAAATTAAGTTTTGATATATTTACAGTAAGAAATTTACAAAATATCTTCATGGAACATGATCTTTACTTAATATCCTAATGATTTTTGGCATAAAAGAAAAATGGATAATTTTGACCCATGCAATGTATTTTTGTCTATTGCTACAAATGTACCCCAGCGACTTAAAACTGGTTTTGTGTTCCAGGGTCACATTTATTGTGTTTTAGCAGCACAACATGACTTAGACATTATGACTAGCACATAATATGTTCATCATCATAGTTCAACATCATGTTGTGCACATGATTTTGTGTCAGTGGTTTAGTTAACACTGAACATGACTTCAGTATCTGAAATATAACAGCACATTTCCCTCAAACGTACGTCTCTGGTTTCAATCTTTCGTCAATTTCCGTGCGCATTACACTCTCAATTAAATCTGAATAGTACATTTTGGTCACCCAGTGCAAGGGCAAAGCTCACATTAACTCTCAGCACATGCATCTCTCGCTAAAAAGGGCTCCCTGTAGTGAAAGCACAGTTCCGTTCATGGTTTTAACCTAATGAGCTAATTAATTTGTTGATTATTATTTTCAGCCTCAAGATGGATTGGCGCACGGCAGTGTTTGTCTTCTCGAACAACTGCATGATTCAAGGGCAATAAATTCACAAGCTGAGATGTCTCAATGCCTTCTGATGAACCAATTCAATCTGTGACAAGAGTAGAGGTGTCTGGGAGACTTTCCTGCCACCCTGACAGCCTGTCGATGACCTGTATTTATGGACGTGTGCAGTCTGCCTTTGGCCATGCAAACCCAGGCCTCTATTGTGTTTGTCAAAGTAATTGTAAAACAAATAGGATATATTTTTCCCTTGTTCGGATAAATCAGCATGGGCAGATTCTGGCCAACAGAACAGGTTGTTAATGTTTCCAAATAACTGCTAAAGGAATGCTTTTGTTGGGGATGAGGTATAAATTCTTCTCTGCTGACAATATATTGGATGAAATAGGGCTGGGTGCTGTATCGACTTTGTAAGGTACATCAATATATTTTCAAAAACGATATAGGGTAGAACAGTATAGTTTATATTGATACAGTAGTGTGATGTTGCAAGAGCATCTGAAAATTTGGGAGAACATGGAGCGAGTTGCTGTTGGGAAAGTGCATGATCCAAATAGTCTTAAACATGAGACATGCTTTATATTATACGCTTCAAATTCACTTTATAAACAAATAGTTTAACGCAGCTTGCCGTGTCAAGTGCTCCGACAGATATGCTCCCTCAGAGTAGCATAGACTATATAAATACATTCACTATATTTGTTTTCATAGCTTTCAATCTGTATATATCCTCCACACAGTGTGCAGATTGAAATATCCTCCAAACAATATTTTTTTATTCATCAAAATAATCATAAATCTCCAAATGATCATATGTTAAATTATTTGGAGATTATTCAGATCTAAAAGATCAGATGAGCAGCAAAAGCATTTTATCTGTCATAATTAGGTTGCATCCAAAAGTGGAAATATTTCAAATCTCTTACACCATTTACAGCAGTACCATTAACTGCAGTACAAAGAGTGTTAAACATTTTGAAACCCAGCCGCGAAAACCTTAACAGCCTGAAAAGTCCTCTGCCCTGAAATAAAGTCCTTTGCAAGCTTAATTTAGCCATGGCGTGCAGACAAACTGTACATTTAGCCCACTTTGTAGAAATACCGAGATATTTATCGTATGTCGCCATTCGGCCTAAAAATACCAAGATATGGTTTTACGATATTGCCCAGCCCTACTGTGAAAGCATTAGTTATTAATCTGTTTATGGGGCTAAACACCAGCAAGCGAGGCCTTATTCTTAGCCTACTTTCTAAATTGAATGGAACCATCTATCTAAAAACAAGAATATATGCTTTTTAAGACCATCTAGCACACGTTCCGTATTGTTGATCTAGACGCCGAAGCTGGCCGTCCTTATCTTGGAGCTCAACTCATGTAATTGTAGTGAAACTTTGTAGGAGCCGTTCTACTTCTAACACTGCCAGAAGATATAATGCTGTGCCTGTTGAGATCTACATCTCGTTTTAAATGGGTATACCAGAGGCCACCGTGTAAATATTTCATTGCCTTGATGAATCTCAGTTGTTTTCCACGACAGAAGCAATTACGTCGGTGGCGTCTGAAGGGGTGCTTTTCGCCACCGTTGTCCCACGCTGCTGTGTAGCCACATTGTTTGAAGCCTTGAAGACCTGACAGGCCACATCAGTCAGCCCGTCCCGTATGCTCGGCTAATGCGTCCGACCTCCGCTACGAAAGCGCGTGGGCCCTCTTCTCTGTGTGATTTGTTGATTTGTTGACACGAATACTAGCTTTCCGTTCGCGAGCGGATCAAAAGACACAACCGTCATTCTCACGTCCCGTGGTCCTCGGCGTCTCTTCATCACCGTTGCTACTTCGACATCCCAATCCTGCTTTTCTTTTCAATATCAAATTGCTCATTTATTATCCTCGAAACAAAGAAAACACAATCTGTGATTAAAAATTAAACAACGTTATCTCTTCCTGAGCTATTACCGAGTCCCTCGGGAGAGAATGCTATTTTGCTGCCTTGCAGACGTCTTTTGTTCTCGTTTTGGAGGCATGTCACTATTTATTGTTAATTTTTGATGCTTCATTTGATATGCAGTTCTCCCCGTGACATGCACGAAAGTCTTCATCTCTGTCAATGACTGCCTGTGAAGTCCTGATTTGAGGTTCACATAGAGCAGAGAATGTATTCCACCACAAGCTCTGTCAACCTGCTAATGCTGTAATCATAGCTGACTGCAGACTCACTCTGCTCCACCACCCGAATCAATACGTAATCAGACACATCATGCAGAACCCATAGAAACACTTTCGAGGAGGTAAATACGTGTGATGTGGCTTATCAATACATACGGGTCTAGTTTTGGGAGCTGTGTCACAACTCCATAAATATAGCTCAAGGTGAGCTCCTTTGTAGCCTTGTTCGGATGAGGCTGTCTAAAGCACATGTTGCTTTGTTACTGGACAATAATTGGAGCAGAGGACAACTGTCCTCATTAACAGTCTTTGCCTAATCCCTTTAACCCCACTGCCAAAGTGTCTAGGCTACAGAGAAACTAACAGGAGCCTGTCGTAAACTCTAATCTGAATTTACTTTATATTTAAACTTAGGGAAGTGATCTTGACCTCCTCTCTTAAGAAGAACTGTCGCAAGTTGCACTTGTAAAAAAAAAAAAGAAAAAACTGTGCCTGAAGTTGTCTACACACTTAATTATACAGAATTTCATTTTATTACTTTTATTTTGTTATTATGAAATTCTTGCATCAACACATCAAATGAACGCCTTCTCTTTTGATGTCTAAAAAGGCACTAGTATTTTATGCTAAAATGTTTTCAGGCGCAAATGCATTTTGACACTTAAGCTACATAGTAGTATATAGTAGTATAAATGATAGTTTCAAATGATTGGGGTCAGTAATTCAGAAATAATGCATTAAATTGATCAAAAGTGACATTAAAGACATTTATAATGTTGTAAAATCTTTAAATATCAATTAAAAGTTGTATTTTTTTTTTAATTCATCAAAAAAAAAAAAAACCTGGAAAACATTTTCCTGCAACAACTGTTTTCAACATTGATAATAATAATAATAATAATAATAATAATAACAAAAAAATGTTTCTTGAGCATGAAATCAGCATATTAGAATGATTTCAGAAGAACCATGTTACACTATTCAGCTTTACATCAGAGGAATAAATTACATTTTAAAATATATTATTATTATTATTTTATCACAATGTTGCAGTTTTTACTGTATTTTTAATTAAAGAAATCCAGCCTTGCTGAGCTTAAAATATTTAAACTATTTCAGTCATCCAGTGCATAAATAAAATTATTACACAGCCATTTCAGAGAAGGTTTCTAAAGAAATGCAGCAGCAGCAGAAAAGCATTTTGAGCAAAAAGAGATTTCTAGAAATAAAATGAATCAGGTTCTTCAAAAGATCTCGTGAAATGGCTTGACGAGCAAGTTCTCCTTTCCATGTTGACGCTCTTATTAAATCAGGATGCTCGAGCAGGACCTGTTGAAGGGCTTGTCATTTATTTTTATTAGAGGGCGGGGCATTCTAGAAAGTCATTTGATTGGACAAAAAAACTGCAGTGCAGCCTGAGTCATCAGTATCTTATTTTTTCTTCTTCTTCCCACAAGTGACATGATGTGTAGCCTGGTAAGGTAACCCATACTCAGAATTTGTGCTCAGTATTTCACCCACTCAAGTGCACACACACAGCAGTGAGTAGTGAACACACACACACACACATACACTGTAGACACACAAACAGAGCAGTGGGCAGCCTTTCTTTTTTTTTTTTTCTTTTCACTGCAGCGTCTGGGGAGCAATTGAGAAAGCCTGTGATTTTAAATGCATATATCTGAAATTTGTGAACATTTAAATTCAGTGTATTTGGCGTCAAAGCTAACAGAGATGGACTGAAAGCCACAGAACTCCAATTTTGTTTTCATGGTGTATTTAATGATTCAGTACTTAAAATAAAATCCTGCTCTTTTGAATGGCTCACACTCATTTGTCACCTCTGGTTTGCTTAAAATTTCAGGATAGTTAGAGTGTAATGACTTCAGTGCCTTGGCCATCACATGCCTAATGAACTGACAGTTGTTTTTCATGTTTTTTCTCCTTTTTTTCATCAGCTCTTGTCAGAACTGCAACAGATTTAACAAGCAATTTTCTGATTCTGCTCCATCAAAAGCCATTTATTCTGAGCAAATGTCACTTGCAAATGCCTGGTGAATCAGTGTTCTTGATGCGTG
>JAFVLL020011369.1:95554-201948 GCA_021397915.2 Tor tambroides
AATTTCAGCAAAATGGACTAGCCATTTTGGCTATGGACTAACTTTGATTTTCGGGGTATCTTTGAATTCAGCCCTCTGTAGGTTGATAATTTTCATTTCCATCAAACGATGTGGCATTCTTTCATTCCTAACACATTACTCAGTCCATATCAGTATAGATATCCAGCATGATATTTTTCCCCATTGAGATCTGATGTGTTTTCAAAGTGTTCCTTTAATTTTTTTGAGCAGTGTATTTACGTATTCATAACTGTAGCCTATATATAAGACTATGGAATTTTCTAATATACTTAAAGCAAATAGATTCACTATTTATTTATTTATTTATTCGTGCCAAGAATTCTGGATCTAATCATATACAAATATAAATGGACTATAGAATTTTCTATTTATTAATATTTACATTTAGCCATGTAGCAGAGGCTTTTATTCAAAGTTACCTAAACATGAGGAAATGCATTATTAAATGTCTTTGATTTTCATTTCATTTTAATTCCACATCTTTATTTCTGCATTCTTTTTGCTCAAATTCAGGAATTGGATTGGAATTCAAAAGCGTTTTTGGTTCAGTTCTGAATGGCACATAACCCTGTACTGTGTTCCTCTTTCTGGCTGTCTTTCTTCTCATATGTGTCTTTCCTTCTCTTCTTTTCTTTTCTCTCTGCTGCTGACACTAACGTCCCTCAGACTGGCACTATGAGGGTAAGACTGCTTTCTTTCCTCTACCACATCATGAGAGGCTTCTCACTTCTCTTTCTATGACTCCATTTATTCACTCAGTAAAATCATTTAACACTGCTGCATTCATCATGTAGATGTAATCTCATGTGAATAAGATAATGTATGAATGATGTGTTGTGATGAATTTGACGGCAGATCTGAGTCTGACTGTATTTCTCTGTTTCTGTTTCTGACACAGAGTGTAAGTTGTCACGGTCGGGTCCACCTGCCACAATCGTCACCATTGATGAGGAAAGTCCAAATGGTAAGTATCTCTGACCTTCTCTCCTCATGATGAGTCGGAATCATGCTGCTTCCTGTGAGCAGTCTGCTCTGCTATTGATTGAAGTTTGGCAGGTGGCTTGTTATAACGTTCATTTAATTTCTGTGGTGTAATTCAGGATTTCCCAGTTGGGGTTCACAAAGCTCTTGGGGTTCATTGAGATTGAGATAGAAATGTCATTGTCATATGAAATTAAGTGAAAATGTACACTACCGTTCAAAAGTTTGGGGTTGGTAAGATTTTTTTAAATGTTTTTGGGCTCTTATTTAAGGCTGCATTTATTTGACCAAAAATACAGTACAAACTGTAATATTGTGAAATATTATTACAATTTAAAACAACTGTTTTCCATTTTAATATATTTTAAAATGTAATTTATTCCTGTGATGACAAAGCTGAATTTTCAGCAACATTATCAGACTTCAGTGTCACATGATCCATCAGAAGTAATTCTAATATGCTGATTTGCTGCTTAAGAAACATTTCTTATTATTATCAGTGTTGGAAACATTTGTGCTGTTGTGCTGATGAAACATTTTTCTGAATTTTTTAGATGCATTTATTTGAAATTTGTCTTTTTTTTTCTTATAATTTTGATCAATTTAATGCATCCTAGTTGAATAAACATTCTTCTTCTTCTTCTTCTTCTTATTATTATTTTTAAATACGTTTTAAAAAATATTTTTTGTGTGTAAAATCATGTTACATTCAAAAAATGAGTCATAATGGTGCTTGCTGTCATTCCAGATGTGAATGATACCCAAAATCCTTCAGCATATAGAGGAGAGCTGTGCTTGTGCTATTATTTTTCAAATGGATTTTTGCCTGAGAAATCATAAACTGTGAGAAAAAAAAGAACGTCCACAATCCCAAACCCTTCACTAGTGATTATCCTGAGCTGTGACGTCAAACGCAGCAGACAGGTAACATTATAAGTCCATTTCACGCTTTTAAGAGCTTTCCAAAAAAGAAATGGGTACTGGTTAAACATCTGCTATGAATTATTTGCAATTTAAATGTTGCTTGCAAAAAATGAATTTTTTTTCAGAATATACAGCTACTTTTGAATGGCCCTCAATAGAGAAAGATGTTTTTGAATGGTGAAGTTACAACATCTACCAGCAGTGGCTACCTATGCTAACCTGCTCGATTGATAAAAAGGTTAGTATAATTGATCTAATTTGACTTAAAAGTGAATTTTCAGATGTTCAATTCAGGCTCAAACTACCCTGGTGTCATTCTGCAAGCTCGGCAGACCTGTTGCTTTCTTAACTGAAAATGTGTGTGTGTTTGTGTGCTCTTGCCGGAGCCACAGATGGTGTTTTTGTGTTGGAGGCACGCTGGGGCCGTTTATCACATACAGTATCTGCGTGCAGGCGATGCTACACTGCGTCATGCGTTTATAAAGGAGCCACTCACCGCTGTAGTGCTCAACCGAGCGTTTGACAACACTGTCTGTTTGTTGATGTGACAGGTGTTGGCTACTCCATGTGAGTTTACTGTCTATTTCCTCCTTCCATCCTTTTTTCTCTTCATTTCCCTTCTCTTTCTCTTCCTCCATTCCCTCTGCCTATTCTGTGGGTCATAGAGTTTGTTCAGCATCCGTGTGTTGACTCAGGAAAGTGCATCGAGGCAGAGGCCTGCTGGGAAATGTAGTTGAAGTAACAGGGAGCAGTTAAATGGATATTTTGCTCAGCCTGTTTATGTGTTTAAATAATTAGTTTGTTTTTAGTTTCTCGCTCTAGCAGACTGTGATGAGGCAAAACAGCCAAAGGGACCCTCTGGGCCGCTTAAGCAAAACAGGAACAAGTGTATCACTGTGTTGAGGCAGGGATTCAAAAAGCAAAAGAGACAGACACATTTACCTGCATATTATTCAGGTGATGGTAATTCTGTTTTAGTGAATATTTTATTGCAGGCCTCCTCCAGTTTGACTAAAAAAGATGTTTGCATCAGCTCAGATGTCTGGCATTATTTCATTATGCACAAAGGCTCAACAATAAGGATTCAATGCAGGTTTCTTCTTGCCCTGCCAATGTTTTCACTGGTTCCAACACATTTTTTTTAATGAATTTAAAAGTTTTTTATGTTGTATATTTTATTGTTTTACCTTGAAATAATTTTTATGTGTATTGTTTAATATTTATTATTATTTATTTAATCCAAAAGTCTGGGATTTGGGATGATATTTTTTTATGCAGTTACTTTTATTCAGCAAAAATAAATTTGATCTAAAGTGACAGTGTCACGAATCCGGTTCATGGTCTTCCGTACACTCGCCATCAGAGGTCGCCCTTCCATCATATTGACTCTTGCACCACACTACTGTTGCACGTCACCCACGGACTACAATTCCCATCATCCATTGCACTGACAACACACACACAGCTGATTGCACTAACCACGCTGAGAACTATCACACAATCACACACTCTTTATAAGCCTTGGACTTTCTCTCCCTCTCTGCTGAGTATTGTTCTGCGTTTAGCACTCTCCAAGTGTTAGCTGCCTTACCGAGCCATTCTGTGTTTTCTAAGTCTAAGTTTAGTTTATTTTGTTTATAGTCTCGTTTCCTGTTTCCTGCCCTTGTATCTTGGATTAACCCTTTGCCTTCCTTTTGGACTCTGTTTGCCCCTGCCTGGACCATTGCTCGTGTACCTGGATTACCCCTCTTGTCAAGCCCTCTGGATATTGTTCGCCGATCGAAGACCACACCCGTTTACTTGAGTACTCATCTGTCTTGCCCTCAGTATACGTGTTTGCCATTTGTTCGACCCTGCCTGTGTTTTTGACCATGTCTATCAATAAAAGCTTGCATATGGATCCGCACGCCTCACGTCTCACTGGCTCCGTTACAGACAGTAAGATATTTACATCTCATAAATGCAGGTGTGTGTGTGTGTGTGGTTTTTTTTTTTTTTTTTTTTTTTTTAAACTTTCTGTTTGTCGAATCATGGATTCCAAAAAAATATTAAGCACAACAAATGTTTTCATTATAATAAGAATTTAATTAAAACCAAATTAACGTACCATCATAGGAATAAATGACAGTTTAATATGTATATATATATATATATATATATATATATATATATATGAGGAAACAGTTTTCTAAAATTACAATCATTTTACACGCACTATTTTTTCACAATATGTTTTTTTTTTTTTTAACTATATATATATTATTTTGTTGGTAACAAATAGATATGTGGTAACAAAGAAAGCAATAATAGCTGGATATTATACCAGTATTAAGGAAGTCATTTTCAACCTGTTCATATTGATGTTACCAAGGCTATTACATGTCATTATAGCAATTTTGATAAAACCCTGTTTCTTAGTGTACTTTTACACCAATTAATGTTGTACATGGCATAAAGGGTTTTTTGAAGTACTTGTTTTGATACATGTTAAATTTAGTGTCCATATTTACAAAGATTTGATGTGTGGTAGAAGAGAAGAAGCCAATGAGTTCATGTTTAGACTGTAGCTTAAAGACTCTGATATATTCAAAACAAAGATTTCTTGTTTCTTGTTTTGGCTTATTTCGGAAAGAAGATGGAGCTGCTAGTTAAAGACTGACTATATGGGCGAGGGAGACAGAGAGAAATTGCTTGTGGGAGGAAAAAGGAAAAGAGTCAGTATGAGATTATATAAACACTTGACATTTTGGATCAATTCAAATGTACTGAGATCTCCAGTCTGTGTTCTTCTTTATATGAGAGATACTTAAATAGATCCCATATCAGAGACGATCCTCTTCATTACAGGCCTCTGTATGTTTGGACTGATATCAGAGCACAATTGCTGTGGTAATACATTTGGCCTGAGCTTCTGGGTGTACTTTGATCCCAGCATCATAGACGTTATATCTGGTCATCAAAAGTGACCTATTTTAAATATATCTCAAGGCATCTGAAATATTAGAGCCCATGTGACCCCAGGGTCCTTCAGTTCTGTGTAGCAAGGATTTCAGTTCGGGCTCAGCTCAGCTCAGAATTGCTTTACTGGTCGATTTAAGTTTAGATCAGGGTTTGACTATTATCAGTGCAAAAGCATAAATAATTTCCCTTTTGCTGGGAAAACACTTTGGACAAAATAAAGCATGCATATAAACTACAGTATAACAGTTGACTTGAGATAGTCAGCAACCACATAGCAACACAATAAAAACCATTTAGAAACTCTAAAAATCTGGTCATTCTGTGCAGTCATGTACAGGTCTCAATAATTGGATAAAAAAAAAAATTTAAGTTAAAAATTAATGATCAGTTCTATTATAGTTTTCACAATCAAGTGAATATTTTGAAAATGAATTTTACTTTTTGATTGGAGTGGATGTTGTCATGTTTGTAAAGTCCTTGGATGCCTTTTTTGTCTAATTAGATGTTTCTGAATATGTGTTTTCTTTGGAGTATTGTTTTAATTGATAGTGATATTTTAGGTTTATCATGTGTCGTCAATATCCCTTTCCATCATATGATATGCCTTTAAAAAAGGCATTTCCATAGTTCAACAGGAAGTGACATCATTTTGGAAGGAACTCAGCAGTGCAAACACTAGTGAGTATTAGCAGTTGTTTTTATGAATTCTCTTGTGGCATTAGTTGGATGTCGTAGTCTAAAACATTTTATCCTGTTTCACAAAATTACTGAAATCAGTTCAAAAATTCAACTGAGTGGAGTTTTAATAAAGAGATGATGTTCAGGTTCTGTTTAGTTTACCAGCTTTTAAGTGTGTAAAGCTCCATGATGCATGTAGATGCTGGATACAGGAAGGGAAAATGTTTTTAACTGGACTTGGATGAAAGAAGTGATGTTCAGCTTTTTGAGTTCTCAACAAGAACATTTTCTGTTGGACTTTTCATGAGTGCTTTGAAATTATCGGTTCATGTGAGTTAGCTGGATATCCCTAGAAACTTGTCTATGCTGTTAATTTCTACTGTAGCAGGGACTACTTTTCCAATTGTTCCACAGTTTCCAATGTTGTATCCTAACTTTGTGCAATATGTTTTGGTTTTGTCCCAAGAATAAGTACTCCACAAATAGAAGCCTCTTTATAGAGCTCTTTATATACATCTTTATTTTTTGTATTTAATTTTTATGTAATATATATTTTTTATTATAATATAAAATATAATATAATTTAATAATAATTTTACATTATCTTTCAGAAGCTTCCTGCACCCCCAATGAGAAGCACTTTTATAGAAGATGCAGCAGTGTTGGGTTGGTAGTGTTTGTAGGGATATTGTGAAATAGTGATGGCACATTGTCCTGGGAGGCACTTGTTTAGTATCAGAGTTTTGAGCACTATGGGACTACATCAAAGCCACGTTCACGTATGAAACCTGTTACAGTGCCATACAATCAACTTTTTCCAGTAAAGAAACCACACATGCTATTTACACAAACTGTATTGCTACTCACAGACTTGCATTACATTTTATCAGCTGTGCCACAATTGTTATTTTGAAAGAATATTGAAGCACGGTTTAGTAGGAGGGGGAAGCACAATGCCCACATTTGCACAATGTGCAGTGGCGAGTGATTGCTATGAAATAATTGCATCTCCTTGATTACAACTTTGCTCTCATATAACATCAATGTATAACTTTTCTGGCAAGCAATATTTTGTGAGATATCAGATGTGTCACTGTGACAGCCTCAGGCTCTGCAGACAACAAAAAAAGACTTCAAGGCAGTATTGTCTAGTGTATCAGAAGACCTTGCCTGTCGGGTTTGGTGGACGGGATTTTGAAGACAGTGGCAGTCAAATTCAGTTGCAGATGTTAGTTAACATCACTTACAGCCCAAAAATTGGACAACTGGTTCTGTTTACACATTACTTTCAAGTGAAACAATGTTTTTAAATTTACAACAAAGTGTGTGAAAACACTTTAAAAAGTCTGTCTCGTTTCTCATTCGAATGGAGGAGCAGTTGTGTAGTGGTCTTTTTGAGATCTGCCATCTTGACCTCCTGAACTCTATTTGGATGGTTATTTCAATATGTGGGAGTGGGATTTGGGTAGCAGGGTCAGTGTATTTAAGCTTAGTATCATGCTCTATTTGAGGAATATGTTTGTTCTGGAGCTCAGCGTAAGCTCTGTCTATATATAGTGGTGAGATGATACTCTTAGTAAGTCTTGCTCATCCTCATTATTTGTTTGCATTGCATCAGCATTGTTTAGTTCTAGCTCATATTTGCATGTGTATGTCATCATTAATACTATGAAAAGCATGTGGATGAAAATGAAGTGTTTACGGTGCTGGAGAATTTGTTTTGTGGTGCTTAAAGAATCTGTTTATTTGATTCATTTGAAATCCAGCGTCTTCTAGATCATTTTTGCTGCTCTTCTGCTGTTGTTTTTATTATTCTTCCTTGCTTTGAACAGCTATCATGTTTGATCCCTATGATGAACACTCACCAAATTTTGCATGCAGGAAGAGTCTGTGGCTAATTGCATTTTGTGTAATTTTGGGATGGACGGGATGTATGGTTGCCTAGCAACTAGGGGTTAAATTAGCAAAATTGAAAACATCAGCCACGTTACCCTGTTTGAGCTAGAGATTTGAAATTTCACATGAGAGTTTCTGTCTTCATAGCGAACAAATTTACCAGGGCAAATGCTTGTATATAAAGGTAATTTTTTTTTTTTTTTTTTTTTGGATGAAATTTTATGAAGACTATGGACAGAAACAGTCATCACACAATATTTTAATCAATCGATTTTGAGTGTAGCTGCGAGTTTATAGAATAAATAAATGCATATTTAAAATTGAGGAAATGTTTACTTATTTTTGCATTTTACGACATTAAACGTGATGAGGCCTTGTGTCAACCATGTATTTTACTCTTTAAACATTTATTGTTGCATATTATCTTATTTTGCATGCTATTCTTTATTTCAATGGAATATTCTTGTATTCCATTCCAACCACAGCCTTAATCTGTTTCTGGTTTTATGTCTGTCTCTCTGTCGGCACTGCTAATGTGAATTGATGGTGGATATTCGTTCAGCTTCATCTCTGTGCACTGCAGACCTGCATTAGTATCCAAATGCTGTTTCTGGTCATTGGGACGCTGTGTGTGTCAGCTGGATGTTCACTGTTGTTCACTGCTGCCTACACACCCATTAGGGGATATTTGTAGTTCATTTCACTTGGTGAAATTTGTTTGTTTGGAATGCCCTGCAAAACACAGTTATAACACATTCAAGTGTGTTTATATCGTAATATATTTAAATTAATATATAGATTATAGAATCAGTATTGGAAACTCTTAAAATTAATTATAAAGATAGTAATGTTTAATATGAAAGTAAATATGATTTGGTTGATATTTTTGCAGTGCCATGCAACACTGAGCATGTACTGTATATGATTTGGAATCGCACTTAAAATCAACATGAAATCAAAATTGATCTTATTTACAGTATGAAGATAGAGTGATTCATTAGTGCACATTATTGCAAATAATAAATGTCTTTTATAATCTTCGATCAAAATATAATAATTTGCTCCACCTCTGAGATGACTGTCCATGACCGCTGCTCAAGTTATAGATAATGTTACCCAGTATGGCTATTTAGGTGTTTTTTTATTTTTTATTTTTTATTTTTTATTTAACCTTTATTTAACCAGAAAAGACTATCTGAGATTAAAAATCTCGTTCACAGGAGTGTCCTGGCCAAAATTGGCAGCAATGCAATCAGTTTCATCACAGATTTACACAACACAAACAAACGAAAAACACTTAAAATAATTACATATCATTGAGTCATCTTCCATTTGCTGAATAACTTTTTTAAAATGCAGCAAATTTTATAATTTCAATTTCTATTGAGGAAGATTCCAGTCAGTCGGAGCTGCATGCGTAAAAGCTTTCTTACCTAGTTCAGATCGAACAAAAGGAACAGAGAGAGTATAACAATTTTGTGAATTAAGAAAATATTTCTCAACAATTTTCTGTTGTATAAGGCAGCAAAGATATGAAGGAAACATCCCCAGAATGGCTTTATAAATAATTAAAGCAAAGGCTTATTTGGTTCATCTCCATTTAGGTACTATATGTAAATATCCACTTTTCATGATCCAGTTTGTTCCTGGTTGATAAAAATGACAACCTAAACTTGAATTGAATATCATGTTTCATTTAGAAATAAGTTACATTACAGAATTAATTAAAAAGCCATTAATTTTTTTTTTTTTTCAAAAGGCCGCTCGTTTGACTTGCAGTGACTTGATTTGACTGCAAATCAGTTACAGATTTACATTTACATGTATGTATTTGGCAGATGCTTTTAGTAACTTACTGTACATTCCATTCAAGGTGCACATTTACATTTTATCGTTTTTTTGTTTTCCCTGGGAATCAAACCCATGACTTTGGTGCTGCTAGTGCCCTGCTGTACAGTTTGAGGAAAGCAGCGAATTACTAATCATGATTGGCTCTTATGGTCTGTTATTAAATCTAAAGTTCTCTAATTTGCTTGCTAACTTCTGTAACTGTGTGCTTTTTAGTGGTATTGTGTATTCAGGGGGGTTTTAAGATCAAAGTGAAGTTTTAAAGCACAACACTTTTACAGCCACTTTTTGTAAGAGACTGTCTAAATCTCTCCTGTGTGTGTGTGTGTGTGTGTGTGTGTGTGTCTTCAGTGGCCCCTGCCAGGTCCTGGATGAAGGCCTGATTGATATCTCTCTGCTGGCAGGACAACATCTCTCTCCTCCTGCTCTGTTGTTATTTCCGTTCCTCTTTATTCTCACAAGTTTATTTCAGGAGTTCTGGATTCTTGAATCTCTCTTTATGTTACAAAGGAAACCCGATCTCACTTCTGAACAAATCACATCTAAATATATAAGCGACACTGTATTTGCATCTGTATCTGTGTATTTTTTATTAGGTATGAACAGATTTAGATATTTTGCCCCATCCAGGTATTATGAATCTATTAATAGCTATTTTGTTTGTTGCTGTTTTTAGTTCGTACTAAATGTTCAATATAAAATGCAATGCAAGGCAATTTTAAACTAATGTAATCTAAAGTTGAATACTGATATGATATAAAATTGAAGAGAACTTTTTCTATTTGAATATGTTTAAAAATGTAATTTGTTCCTGTGATGGCAAAGTATTGCATTTAGCCACATAATAAGCCTTAATGTGATTTATGATATTATCTGAATGAAATATGGGCCTTATCACACAAATGATAATTGAAGTAATTCTAATACTGGCCGATAACAATTTAGTCACTGATACGTAATGCATTCCTCGTTGTTGAAGACAGCAATTGTTTTTCCGGGGTCTCCTCCTCAGTGAGCGGTAGATATTGGCTTGTGCTGTAGATCTTTACTTTCATTAAAGTGTCTCGAGTCTGACTGATTCGTCCCGTCCTCTCTAATCATCCTCTTATTAGACCTGCACAACCTCCCAAAATTAAAAACGTCTCCCGAAAACAAATGAAAAACAAGCTCCACTCAATCACACTGAGATAACTCCATCCATCTGCTGATTGAGTAGCTACTTATTGGGCTTGTAAAAATCATTCATGTTTATGGCTGTGTTCCAGAATCTAGTGAGCTGCCAATGTAGGTATCATGGCTTCCTCAACGCCAATGCTGTTCCTGAATGTAGGCAACATAATTATGGTGACTTCTAAGATACCCTAAGAAGGCAGCATTACATGTGTCCTTCATGGAGAAGGAAATCCCATAAGGCACGGAGAAAATAATTAAATATGTATTATTTTTATAACATTGTCTGTACTGTGTTTTGTATACACTACAGGCCAAACGTTTTTAATAATTACAATTTTATAATGTTTTTGAATATTTTTGTATGCTCACAAAGACTGGATTTATTTGATACAGTAAAAACAATCATATTGTGAAATATTATTACAATCTAATAGAACTGTTTTCTTTTTTGGACTACATTTTAAAATGTTAAATCATTACTCCAGTCTTCAGTGTCACATGATCCTTCAGAAATCATTCTAACATATTGATTCATTATTGATGCTAAATTATTAATTAATAATGTTTCTTGTTATTATTATTGTTGAAAATATTTTTTCAGCTTGATATTTTTATGGAAACCGTAATATTTTTTTTTCTTTTTATAGAAAAGGATGAATAGAATATGAATAGAAAATTCAAAAGAATTTATTCAATTTTTTTTACATTGTAAATGTCTTTACTGAAATTTAAATGCATCCAAGTGTTAATTTCTTTTCCTTTTACTTAAACCAAATTTTTGAATGGTAGTGTATCATGCTGTGTATCATGCTTTTAACAAAAATATTAAGCCACATTGTTTTTCAACACTGAGAGCAATAAGGTTTTTTTTTAACACCAGATTAGCATTTTAGAATGATCTAAATAATAATGTGACACTGAAGACTAGAGTAATAATTCTAAAAATTTAATAGGAATAAATTATATTTTAGAAATAGAAAAACTGTTATTTTAAATTGTAGTAATATTTCACAATATTACTGTTTTATCTGTATTTTTAAAATCTGTTGAAATCATTTTGAGTCAGGTCATAGTTGCTGCTAATGAACTTTTCCAAATCAGTTACTTTCCTGCTTAGTTAGCTGCCTATATAGGCATTAGGCAGCAAGGCAGTTCACTAGGTTTTGGAACAGAGCCATTGTTGACTTAATATTCCAAGGCAAACTACAGTACATCAATCTATCTGGGCTTCAGAAGGTGTCACGTTTCGCTGCTTTTCTTGCACTTCTTGACCATGGCTTTCCTCAAAGATGCTCCCCTAAATCCATCACACCCAGTCTGTTCTGCTTTCGCGATTTTGTCTTCTTCTCTGTGGATGGATGGTGTGACTCTGACATTTAGCTGATAATTGGAAGCGGGATGACTTTAACCAAATCATGATGTGAAAGCCACACGGAGGCTGGCACATGAGTCCACACAGCTGTTCATGGCAGCTTGGCAGCGTTTTACACTCGTGAAAACAGCCATTAACATCTTATCCACAAATCGCTCTTTTGTGTAATTCCGAAGGTGAAATCTCATCATGTTGAGTTCAAGATGTTGATGCTTGCAGTTCTGAGGAGGAAACTCTTCCAGGAGCTTCAAGGGAAAAGTCTGTTCCTGCGGTCTGATTATTCATACACACACCGTGTTATGGTAATGACAGTAATCAGTCTCTCTTATTAATAGGTCAGTGTGACAACGGGGGTCAGGTTTTCTAATGTCACATGACAGAGGATACACAACAAAGCGACCAAGACCTTTCACAAAAATATCTCTCTCTAACTGTTTCCCCCCTCAGGTGACTTTATTTCATTACAAAATAGGTTTCATCCTAATACGTGAAAACGTGAAAACGTGAGATTATAGTTTACCCCCCAAAATCAAAAGAAAAAAATAAGAAGTTGTATTTTTCACAAAGAAAAAAAAAAATGAAGCCATTTGGGTTGTCATTTTCATTTATTTTCGTGATGTTTATATACATTTTCCCTGTCATCACCATTATGTGTTACTAAATTACCTTTTTATTTTGTATTATTATTTTTTATTTCCATTATTCCCCATGGTTCATTCTTATGTTCATTCTCATACTATTCAATAATAATTTTTTTTTCAGAAAACTGCCCATATTTTAATATTTTGTTTTCAGTAAGCTGAAATAATTTAATTTATATATACGTATTATAAATGAGAACATTTGGCGCATCATTAAACGAAAAATACGTCAAAGACGACCACAAACTCTTCGGGAGCTGGAAACCTATATCAGGCAAGAATGGGACCAAATTCCAACACCAAAACTCCAGAAACTCATAACCTCGATGCCCAGACGTCTTCAAACTGTTTTGAAAAGAAGAGGAGATGCTACACCATGGTAAACATGCCCCCGTCCCAACTATTCTGAGACCTGTAGCAGGCATCAAATTTGAAATGAGCTCATTTTATGCATAAAATTGTAAAATTTCTCAGTTTAAACATTTATGTTATTTATGTTTTATTGTGAATAAAATATTGGCTCATGTGATTTGAAATTCTTTTAGTTTTCATTTTATTCAAATTTAAAAAAACGTCCCAACATAACCCAAATTCCGGAAGTAATATATATATATATACAGTTAGGTCCATATATATTTGGACCCAGGCACAATTTTTATTATTTTAGCAGGTGACCAAAACATATTCAAGTTACAGTTATATAATGAATATGGGCTTAGAGTTTACACTCTGAGCTTTAATTTGATGGTATTCTCATCACAATTGGAGGAAAGTTTAAGGAATTACAGCTCTTTAATATGTACCCCCTCCCCCTTTTTTTTTCTCCTTTGGGCCAAAAGTAATTGGACAGTTGACTCAAAAGCTGTTTCTTGGACTGGCATGGGCTATTCCTTTGTTATTTCTACATCAATTGTGGGTGCTATTCCATTGCCCACTTCAACACAAATGTTGAATCTGTGGTACAAAACTTCAGTAAAGGTTTTCCACTTTCTCTAGTGCCCTGCACACAGGCGGTAAGGGAGCATCACTCTTGAATGAGCCCCAGGTCCTCTAGGGGTCTGAGGAGACGCCACCATACAACTCCCAAAAGAGCTTTACACTTCAAAATAAGATTACCCTCTCCTGATGTATTTAACTCTGGGACTTTACGGAGGAAGTCACACATCATTGTGTGTGTAAGAGAGGAGGAGAAGTCTTAAAGCCCAATGTCTGCAGCCGTGTAATGACTTGCAGAAGATCTCAGAGGTCTTATAGAATGATGGATTTACAAGTTAGAGGTTAGACTACCTACTGCAGACTGTGTGTGAGTTTGGATAGAAAGGCACTCTGACCACTCATCATGACCCAAAGGAACAGTTTATTGCCCATAAGTTACTCTTCTTGAGCTCAGGAGACTTAATAAGGCTCTCTGTTCTGTTATACTGAAGTATCAACTTTGAGACTGTCTGTTTCGTCTAAAATTTCTACTTGAATTTGAATTTATTAAGGGAAAGCCCCTTGAGATGCTTCATCTCATTTTCAAGGGGGACCCAATAGCACACACATAAAACAATACAAGATGACACTCAAGTAATGTACCAAAAAACAAAAACAAAAACAAAAACACCCTAAACAGACAAACAACAGCTCACTACCCTATTCACCCACCCACAGTCTACAACTATAAACAAAAGCATGTACATGCAAAAAAACATACATTTTAATACAAACATGAAAAACCAAATATACAAACACCCTGAGGAGAAGAAAAAAAAAAAAAAAGGAAAAGAAAACTACTTCTAAGATTCCTTGACAAATTGAAAATAAATGTAAATGAGAAATGAAAGTAGATACCAATACACAAAGTATAGAGCTATAAAATTAATGTGAATAGTATAGCTCAGATATTTGGCTTTGGAAGAACGTTATAATAAATATTTAAGTTTACACTGAGATATCTATCTGCCATCAGACAGGCTTTGATATCTTGTGCTTTTGATTTATTTTTAATATAAATAAATATATATATATTATATAAATATATAATATTCATACATAATATAAATATTCATATATTATATAACCTAACCTTAAACCATTTGTGCACTTTTGTTTTATAAAAATAATAGTAATAATAATAATAATAGTTTAAAAATTTTATATATGTTTAAAAACTAACATGATTTATACATTTAAAGTAAATAAAAAAATTATTGCATAATTTTTATAACCAAAAAAAACATAAAATTGCTTGATTGTCATAGATATTGTCACGTGACTACTTTTATGACTACGTTTATTGTTCAGTGGTTGCTTTTTTCAAGTTCAGGAGTCCTAAGGCTTTCAATAATGTTTCATTGAAGTATCAAATAGAGATTAATATTCATTAAGATCTGACAAATCTAAGCTGATTTTATGACAAAATTTGTGACTTCTGTGATACTTTTGTTTCAGGCTAACAGTATAAATTGCTGCCTAATTCTTTCTAACTTCGTCTGATTTTTGTGCTTGACAGAAAAAAGAAAGTGATTTGGGTTTGTAACGACGAGGGTGAATAAATGAGGACACAGTTTGAAGATGAGGAACTGTTTCCTTAAGCGAAAGTCTCTTTGAGGTCGTTGCTTTCTAGAGAAACAACAAGAGAACCACTTGATCTTTTTTTTTTCTTTGGGGAGTCTTACAGTGTTGCTTGAATATAATCAAATTTGTGTGCTTTATGATGGAGAGGTATCTGATTGCTTGCAGTTGTCCTGTGATTGAAAGCTAAAGCCAGTTACACAACCCCGTGCTGTAATGATTTTGTGACAGTAGGACTCTTCTGCACAGGCATATGACGAACAAAGATTTTCATCAATAGGGTAACGTGATGTTCTAGGATTTTCACATCAAATTCGATTTCTCTCCCAATCAATTCTGCTGGATTTCATATCCTTCCTGCAGTTCACACACACAGGCTTCAGGTCTCCTTTAATAGAGCTCTGCCTCATGAGGCGTCTGAACACAATACAATCTCACACACACACACACACACACACACAAACAACAGGACGATGACAGCTCATTTCTGCATTCAAATAAACATCCACTTCCTTCAGTTTAAATTGGACCTGCTTTCCCTGTCAAACAACAACTGTGTCCCGTCTTGCGTTTTTCCGTTTTAAAACTGATTGGCACAAACTTCTTTGGCTGGCGGAAGGCACATCAAATGAGTTGGCAGAGAATAATCATTTCTGAAAAAAAGTGTGAGTGGTTTTTGTCCCTACAAACCTTTTGCTGGGGTCTCAGTCATGCTTAAACCAGCCTAAACTAGTTCTTAACCTTAGCAGGTAGTGTTGCATGTTTAATCTAAATAAAGGCAAAGTCGCAGTATGGCTAGTACGAATTATCAGATCGCAAAGGCTGTGATTTAATTAAGTATATGCATTGTGTGTCTCAGAATGAAGCGAAGCATTGTGATCTTTTACACACTAGCAGTGTTTTCAGTGTCTTAGAGTAGTTTGGTTTGAGGTAAATGCTGCTCATTTTAAATACTTATTTTTATTCTACAGTGAAACATTTTTTTTCTTATTTTATTATTATGTTATAATTATATTGATATTTAATCACACATTTTTTTTTTATTAATTCACATAGATTAATTGTCAATTGTCAACAGGTCAGGCTGAGAGATGGCAGTCGTGGCCTAATGGTTAGAGAGTCAGACATGGTCTGGCAGGAATTGTTGGTGTGGAGAGTGAATAACCAGCGCTCTCCACCTGCGATACCACAATGAGACCCTTGAGCAAGGCACCGAACCCCAGCTGCTGCCTGGGCGCCACAACAATATGGCGGCCCACTACTCCGGGTCTGTGTTCATGGTCTGTGTGTGTGTGCAGTTCGATGGGTTAAATGCAGAGCACAAATTCTGAGTATGGGTCACCAATCACTATACTTGGCCACACGTCAAAAAAAAAAAAAAAAAAAAAATATATATATATATATATATATATATATATATATATATATATATATATACAGTATATAAGCATCAGTTTGAAATTCTGATCTCTAAATATTGCGTCTCCCTTTCAATATACTGTATAAATGGGCTTTTCACCTGTTCTGTGAAATTGATTGGATGAAGTCCAATCACTTACCAAGGTAATAGCACACCTCTCTCAGCAGGCCGCAGGATTTGAGGTTTCATTCACGTCTTTAGCGTAAATGGTTATGCGCTAAATTTTGGATAATAGTAATTTTGCTTCAGCAAACACCACTAACGATGCCGTTCGCCGGTTGTTCAGGAATAGATGTGGAAAATCTGCACGTGTGCGACGAAGCACAAGCTCACACCTGGTTATGGGTGTGAAAAGGTTTCTGAGAAGCTGCCTTGGATTTGGTGTGTGTGGTGTACGTGTGTGTGTCTGCCGTTCTCTCGAGTCTCCGCCGTGCCTGGTGCGAGATCCCTCTTAATAGCATTTGATTTTCTCCACTGTGCAGACTTAAATCAAAGAAGCCATTTTCCTCGCAATTTCCGTACAGTTTCATCCATGTGTTTTTCTCTATGACAAATCCAACGGTATTAAAAATAATCCAACAGGAGCCATATATTAACGCCATTCTATATTCCTAACCACTCTAATAGCTGATATTAGCTGGTGCGGGATGGGTTTCCTGTGACTTTGACGGACAGCAGGCGTGTTGTGACCCCTCGCTCGAGGTACTGAGATGCTGTTTACTCAGAGATTCTCACATCTGCCCTCACTCGCGGCTGATGTGTTTTTGCTCGGCTCACATGCTAAGGGGTGCTTTGGCTCAGGTCATGGATTTCCTTTCAGGTAATATTGGAGGCAAACATCAGGGCCTCTGAGTCTGTCTATGTCTGACGGTGTTGGATGTCTGTTAGGGCTGAGTTTCTCAGGGATCTGGGCTGCAAGCTAACTAACTTAAAGTTGAGGTGTGTACTTTCTGCTCCACTAGCATCACTAAATGCAGTTGCAATAAGAAAGATTGTTTACCAAAAATGTAAATTGGCTGAAAATTTACTCGCCCTCAGGCCATCCAAGATGTGGATGAGCTGTCTTGTACTGTATAATCCAACACTAACAGTTAATACACTTCAAAAAAACAAAAACAAATGATGGCTGCAATTAGGTTAAAAGCTGTAGGCCTACATGCTGGTACTTTAAATGGACAAGAACATCAAGAGTTTAATGGGATGTGAAAAGTGCTCAGTGTTGTTGTGAATGTACAAAGGAGCTCTGAGAAAAGAATCTGACCAGCTTTCTGAAATCTAGTTCTGGATGAAAACTGTTGTTTGTGCCAGGGGCGATTCTTGAATCTCAATCTTAAAAGGACTCAAGCCCCCTACGTGAATGTGAGATTTTGTGGCTCTGAGGAATAGTCTTCTTTTCAGCACGAGAGGTCACAAGGTCAAATCTTGCTTAAACTAATAGAAACTGCAAAACAATGGTGCGGTTGCACTTCATGCTGTGATTTGAGAAGAGTACTGGAGTACTAGGCGGTTTATTAATGTTTCTGATGTACTGATGTGATTTGAAATAGTTCACCACAAAATGAAATTTCTGTCATCATTTACTCCCCCTCAAGTTGTTATAAACATATGCAAGTTTATTACTTCTATTAAACACAAAAGTAGATATTTTGAAAAGTGTTGGCAACCAAACAGTTGCCAGTGGCCATTGAATTCTATAGTACCCCCCCTCCCCCAATTAAAACGGATTAACTTATTTAGAAATCATTTCAGACAGTCAATTTCAGTAAACTATAATGTTTAGTGATTGATTTGCATAAACTGTCATGTTCCTGGAAGCCCTTGCATGGAATTTTTCATCTATTAAAATGTTTGTTTATATCTTTACTATTTTGGTGCATTTACACAGTTTTAATAGCTGTTTTAATAGCTGCTAGATGGCAAAGTTTCAGATTTGATTCAGCATTTCAAATGTAATGCAGAAGAGATCAGTTCAGTATTTTTATGCTGTACATGATATACAGTACAGGTCAAAAGTTTGGAAACATTACTATTTGTAATGTTTTTGAAAGAAGTCTCTTCTGCTCATCAAGCCTGCATTTATTTGATCAAAAATACAGAAGAAAAACAGTAATCTTGCAAAATGTTATTACAATATAACATAATGGTTTCTGTTTTAATATACTTTAAAATATAATTTATTTCTGGTGATTCAAAGCTGAATTTCCATCAGCCATTACTCCAGTCTAAAGTGTCACATGATCCTTCAGAAATCATTCTAATATGCTGATTTATTATTAGAATTATCAATGTTGGAAACAGTTGTGCTGCCAAATATTTTTTTTTTTGGAAACTGCGATTACTTTTTTTTTCAGATTCTTTGATGAATAAAAGATTAAAAAGAACAGCATTTATTCAAAATAGAAATCTTTTCTAACAATATAAATCTTTGCTATCACTTCTTATCAATTTAACACATCTTTGCTGAATAAAAGTTTTAATTTCTTTCAATAAAAGAAAGAATAAAAATTTACTGACCCCAACCTTTTGAACAGTAGTGTATATTGGTAGAAAAGATTTCTGTTTTAAATAAATGCCCTTCTTTTTAACTTTTTATTCATCAAAGAATCCTGAAAAAAATATCACAGGTTCCAAAAAAATATTAAGCAGCTCAACAGTTTCCAGCACTGATAATAAATCAGCATATTAGAATGATTTCTGAAGGATCATGTGACACTTTAGACTGGAGTAATGGCTGATGGAAATTCAGCTTTGAATCACAGAAATAAATTATATTTTAAAGTATATTAAAACAGAAACCATTATGTTATATTGTAATAACATTTTGCAAGATTACTGTTTTTCTTCTGTATTTTTGATCAAATAAATGCAGGCTTGATGAGCAGAAGAGACTTCTTTCAAAAACATTACAAATAGTAATGTTTCCAAACTTTTGACCTGTACTGTATGCTTGGAGAGACAAGTACGACTACTTTCAGGATTCCTTATTTCTTTCTTTTTGCAAGGGCATGCTGCTGCCAGCCTGAACATTTATAATAAATCATAGGCGATTCCAGGTTTTATTTAAGGGTGCTTAAGCCCCAGTCTTTCCTATTAGTCCCTTTAGAAATCTTAGATTAAGCTGGCTCTCAGGTGAATGTTCTCTCAAATAACGGCTCTTAAATATTGTTATCCATTCCAGTGAAAAAGCATATTTTAGGAATATTCATTTTATTTAAAAACATAGTTGTTATGATTGTCCAGACCTTTGTTGGGAGGGAAATGCAGAGCCTGGACCTCATGGAACGTTAATTGAATAGCACCGGATGGGGTTTCGTGCTCTGTGAGGACTTATTATTTTGTGTTTTTCTGCAGGGATTCAAAAGGAGTTGAAATAATTTGTAACACATTGAAGCATAAAATGAAGTGTAATTATCTTGGAGGAGAGGCGAGAACTCAGCCAACCATACATTAACACATGCTGAAATTATGACCTTCACATTCTTACATAATCAGCTTCTCATACACAGATATTTATGAGCCAAGTGAGGACGCTAATGAATCTGTACAGAATGAGGATTTACAACTATTATTTATTCATGGGGAAATCATCATTATTATTATGCATATTTATTACTTGAACTTTTATATTATATGGGGTGGTCAATCTCCCATCATGCACCTTGAAACCTAAGGTTTGCCAATCTCTTTCCGTCAGGTACCGTTCTTGTGGAAAACATGCAGATCAACGGTCGTGCTCAGGATCCAGATAGAACCATCTCCTTGACGCTGCTGGACAACTATGATTACTGGGTTATCCTTGACCCTGCGCTGCAGAGACTGTATCTCAACAGCACCGGACGAGTGCTGGACCGAGACGTGAGTCAACAAACACGCACGTTCTGTCAGAAATAACATATTGCTGCTGTTGTCCTTTGGCTGGCACAAACGGATATATATATATTTATATGGCAGTCTGCCTGAAGGCTCTAAGACAAACAAAAGCGCTACAATAAATTCTGGCCCGATTGGCAGCAAACCAGCACGCGTCACTGGAATGAGATCATGGCAGCCACACAGAACACCTAGACTTTCGTAATCAGTATTTTACTCTTTCCAGTAAAATATTTTAACATCCTTGAGTCAAGATAAATATACTTATGCAAAATTGCATGAGATAAAGTCACCATGAAATTGAAATGGACTATTCTGGTTTTTAATGTAATATAATGGAATATCAAAGTGTTTATTATAAATGATTTATTTTTGCACATCATTCATTTTTTAAACTTCATGCACCCAAGTAATCTTTAAGCAAAGGTTGGCTTGCAGCAACATCTCTTCTGTTCTCTGACGACATGTTTATCGGCGAGAAGGTGGGACAACTCACTTATTAGGGAAGAAAAGACAATTATAACTTCCGTTTCATGCTAACTTAAAGAATTTTCAGAGAATATATCTTAAAGATGGTCATTTGCATAATAAAATCTCTTCTTGTTTGTTTATTTTAGCTATTAATTATCTTTTAGATTGTTGTTGTTATTATATAAATGAATAATAATAATAATATTATTATATAGGCTATAGTTATATATGATGATAATTTATATTTGTAATTTAATTGTGTATAGTAAATATAACAAAATTAATCAGGTTTATGAAAATAAAATAATTTGAATTTGAAAATAATTTGTCATTTGTCTAAGAAAATCTCTTCTTTGCTTATTTTACTTATTAATTATTTTTTAGATTATTATTATTATTATTCATTTATTTTTTGCTTTAGTTTAAATAATTTTTTTTTTAATTTAATGAGGTTTTTGCTTAAATAATTTGCCATTTGTGAAAAATGTTTGCTTAATTAAATTTATTGTATTTTATGTAGATATACTGTTAATTATACTAATAATTACTTAATCAGTCAGGTAATTATTATCCTTTCTATTATTATTATTATTATTATTATTATGTTGTTGTTGTTGTTGTTGGTATTGTTTTAAGCAGAAACCAAGACCAAAACATTTTTATATAAAGTTTTTGACTGCATTTTATGTATTTACAGTCATTTCAGATTCATACAATGTGAGCAAATAGGGTTGTCTGAGACTTCAATATCTTTATTAAGATATATATTTCTAAGGTTTTTGGCTGTATTCGACTGTGCTTGAAGTGCAATGTACTATTCTACAGTACAAGAACAGCCAAGTCCTCCATCAAAAGGCAGGAGATTTTACTCCTACAGCTGCAATATGAGCATTGCGATTTCTCCTATTCCCTTTTTTCCACAAGTGCTTCATCTCCTCCCTCTTATACTGTCTGTCTGTACATTACACCAATCTTCTATAAAGAGGCTTGCTAGCCCCACACATGTGTGCTCGTCTGAGAAGCATTGTGTTAGTGACAGGCCTTTTATGACACTATTGGATAGTGATTACAGGACATACCCTCCTCTTCCTCCTCCTCGTCCTCTTTACGAGGCTTTGTGGGATTCAGGCACTTCACTCAACAGCTCCACTGTTTGTTTTATTCAGAGTACTTGAGGCCAAACACCTTATTTATTCAAAAGAGAATGAGCAGACTTGACATTAATCCTGTTTGCATTGTCACGTTATGTAATCTTGTGCATTCACACATCCAGGCTGTTTGGCTGTATTGTTAATGCACTTTACTACTGCTGGATACCCTAATGTTATTGATCACTGGCCATAGCTTTTGGAAATATCACAAAACCATATATTACCTTCAGTAAATGTTGCCATGAATGTATGTTTTCAGCTGTCACATCTCATCTGTCGGGGCCTTGTCATGATTCATGATTTACTTTCTACTAATGCAGTCAAATACAATTTTTTTTTTTTTTTTGTTGTACAAATGTATGTTTACTTCATGTTATATAAACCCCTGTATATGTGCTTTTTTCCAGCCACCCAGTTACATCACCACCATCGTGGTTCAGGTTCAGTGCACCAATGAGCTGGTGGGAACGGTTATTCTGCACGAAGTACGGATAGTGGTGAGGGACAGAAATGACAACACGCCTCGTTTCCAGCAGCCTCGTTACTATGTATCAGTTAATGAGGTGAGGCCTGATCACTTATGCACTGCCTCATTTACTTTCTGGCTCTGTCTCTGTCAATTCAGTTTCAATTGAATGTGCATGGTATGCAAATTTTGTGAGGTGAGTACTGTGTCTGACAATGCAATATGACCAATGAACCAGTAAGTAATTACAAAAAAGTTTTGAAATTTTTTTTAATTTAATTTAATTTTATTTTATTTTTGGAAGGAAATTAATGGTTTTATTCAGCAATGATGCATTATTATGTTTAATTTATATTATTATATATAGAAATATAATTATATTTATATTATTAATTTATTTAAATGTATGCATTATTATGTTTAATAATGTTTTATGTTTATTTAGTGAGTGTTATTTCAGAAAGACAAACAAATGAACAAATTTTTAAAAGTTTGTGGTCAGTAACTTTCTTTCTTTCTTTCTTTAAAAATAGAAATGAATACTTAGCAAGGAAACATTAACTTGATCAAAAGTGACAGTAGACATTTATAATATTACAAAAGATGTATATTTCTGATAAATGATTTTCTTTTGAGCTTTCTATTCATGAAAGAATTCTGCAAAAAAGTCAGTTTCCACAAAAATATTAAGCAACACAATTGTTTTCAACATTGATAACAAAAATTTGTTTATTAAGAAATGTTTCTTAAGCACCAAATCAGCATATTAGAATGATTTCTGAAGGATGCTGTCATAAACTAAATTTTGCTGGTTATTAGAAACTGACACAAAACCATTCGATATGTCTTACTCAAACTTACTCTTTCAGTAAGAAATACATCAAGAAAACTGTGCTCATGAATGAATAGAGAGCAGAGAGTGAAGCCGACACATATGAAGTCGTTGTATAGTCTGTTGGTGTGCTCCATCAGTTATTCAGATCTGAAACCATCACCTTTTGGCATTGGCTCAGAATTATTCTTAAAATTATGCACGCACACACACGCTTGACCCCCTCTCCACAAGTGCAGATATGAGGACTATTTTTAAACTTAATGGCTTTCATTTATTTGGAATACGTTTGAATATCTTGCGTGAGGGTCTACGTGTTGGGTGTGTAAAGGCTTGGCTTCTTTATGCTTGTCAGTCTCTTTCCTCTCCTTGAAGTCAAATATGCTGTCATCCTTTTCTTCCTGCCTTTCTCCTCCTGTACATGCAAAACGAGAAAGAGAGGGAGAGAGAGATACAGTGAAGTGATGAAGTCAAGGGGGTGCGGGGCAGGAAGGGGAAAGTATCAGGTGGTATTTGCATTTGGGGGCGGATGCGATCATGTGAGTTGCTTTTGATCCAAAAGGCTGTGACTTGGTTCATGGGTTTTCTGGGTGATTTGGAGCCCCAGAGGCAGACTTGTATGTGTGGGAGAGAGAGGTTTCACGTGTGAATTTCAGTCCTCAAGAGATGCTGACATCGACCTCAGAATTCCAAGCAAGATGAGATTAGGATTTCCAAAAATCCTTTTGGCTTCATGCCATGAAACTGTCTTCAATAATTCAATCTACCATGCTTTAACATTGGCTTGTTGTGTTTTTGATGTTCTCCAGCACAGAGAAAATCACAAGGGACATTGTACAATTGTGGTCATAACAGAAAGACATTTAAATGGCTAAATATTGTTATTTTTAGAAAAAATACTTGGTTTAAAACGGTTTTAGTATGTAATATTTTATTGATATTTTCGCTTGTAATTTTCACATATAAAGTCTCTGTATATTTTTTAAATGCATATATAATGTTTTTTTTTTTTTTGCTAAAAAAGTATTAAAAATAGCTAAATATTTGTTGAAATATTTGTTCAAAAATACATTTCAGAAATTGAAATAATATAAAAAACTATTAAAAAGTATACTAAGAAATTAAAATAGCTAAAATATTATTTACATAAATTTACATAAATATATTTGTTATTTATTTTAATGTCTTGTATGACAAACATTTTTACATTTGTCAGCTGTTATGCCATTTTCGTTTATTCATTTGGTAGACTCTCTTATCCTAAACAAATTGCAAATGAGAATAATACAAGCAGAAGTGATTAATCCAGCATTGTTAATCAAAAAAATTCAATCATTACCATTAATCATTTTTAAAAGGTTCAGAACTTAAAAAAAAAAAAAAGATTAATGCTAGCATTTTTTTTTTTGTCTTTGTCTTCCACCACAATTGATTTATTCATAAATCTACTCTCTCTGATGTTATTGGTTTTTTATTATCTTTAATTATATGAAACACCACTTCACTGAACATGACAGCCATGGGTAAATCAGTAATGTATTTTTTTTTAAAAATCCTACAGAAAAAAAAGCGGATGGAAATGCCACCGCAGTTGTAGATTGACCCTAACCTGTTATTTAATATCAGTAGTGTGTGTATTTTTGTGCAGGCATACGTGCAGGTTTTGCTCTCTCTCTCTCCTTCCGTTTTGACTTTGGCTTTTTGTTGTCTTCTCTTTGTTTTTTCTCTGTGTATTTTCTTTGTGTTTTCTTTCGTCCTCTTCTGTCCCTGTCTAGTCTGTCTTCTAAGGGGATTCAGAAGGAACGCACACACATACATACACACTATCTGGGTCAGACGGGTCACATCTGAGGCCTGTCAGAGCTGCTGTGTTGTTACACAAGCATATAGCCAGTGTCTGATGTTTGTTTCATGTGTTTTTTTTAATGATATCTCTCAAGCTCACTCCTGTCGGTACCACCATCTTCACCGGCTTCTCAGGAAACAATGGAGCCACGGACATCGATGACGGACCAAACGGACAGATCGAATACGCCATTCAGTACAACCCAAATGACCCGGTACTTCATCAGATCAAACAGACCTTCTGCAGTTACACTCAAGTTCTTCATTGTAATTAATGATTAATTTAAAGCAGTGACTTTGAGTGAACTTTCAAACTGCAATGTTTTATTTAAAATAGTGCAATCTTTCTCTGTCTCTCTGTCTCAGATGTCAAACAGGACCGTGCGTGTTTCCGGGACGCTGTCTGGTAATATTGTTTTGGCAGAGCGGCTGAACTATGAGGAGAGAACTCGCTATCTAATTATAGTCCAGGCCAATGTAAGATTATTAACACATAAAATATCCTTCACTATTATACAGTGTTGTTCCTTTACGCCTAATACATTTAAGAGGAGTGTTTCAGGGTAAATACAACAACAGCTGTAGTGACAGGTTGATTACCACAGAAAATAACTTTAAAAATTGTGATTGCAATAATGCACTTACAGTACAAAAGATTGTTGATGTCTTTTGGGCAAGGCCTAATGCTGAGATAAATGTTTTGAAAGTGCAGCTACAACTCTTAAACATTATGAATGTTCATCATGAGACTAGTGTGAAAAAAAAATTGTATGTAATGTATGTAATGCCTTGTACATATACATATATATACATATATATATATATATATATATATATATATATAAAAATTTATTTATTTATTTTCGATTTTGCATATATGTCTTATTTTAAAAAAAAGCTTTTTTTAATTCCAGTTTTAGCATAGTTTTTTTGAGTGATTTTAAGAGCACTGGTGACTTTAGTGCGTTCATGAGTGTGCGAGTTTAGATTTGTTTGTGAGTTTGTATTTGAGAGTGCTTGAGCTTGCATTGGAGTGTTTTTAAAGTTTGCGTTTGCGAGGTTACCAGTTTGAATTTATACCTGCGAGTTTATGTGTGAGAGTTGTTGAGTTCACGTGTGAGTTTGCATTTGAGAGTTTTTGAGTTTGCATTCGAGGGATTATGAGTTTAAATTGTACTTCTAAGGTTACGTTTGAACATTTTTGACTTTGTGTATGTATGTTTATTGGTTTGAATTTGTTCTTGCAAGTTTAAGTTTGAGAGTTTTTGAATTTGCATATGCGAGTTTATGTGTTTGAATTTGAACTTGTGAGTTTTCATTTGAGAGGCTTTGAATTTGCATTTGTACTTGCGATTTTACGTGCAAAATTTGTTCAGTTCAAGTTTGTGAGTTTGCATTTGACAGTTTTTGAGTTTGAAGGTTTAGGAGTTTGAATTTGTTCTTGCAAGTTTAGGTTTTAGAGTTTTTGAATTTGCATTGGTGAGTATATTGATTTGAATTTGTAAGTTTATGTTAATGAGTTTTTGAGTTTTTAAGTTTATGTTTACGAGTTTACATTTTAGAGATTTTAAATTCACGTTTGTTAGTTGGTGTTCACAAGTTTTTGAGTTTATTTTTGAGAGTTTTTGAGTTCATGTTTGTGATTTTGCATTTATACGTTTTTGAGTTTGAAGGTTTATGAGTTTGAATTTGTATTTGAAAGTTTGTTTGAGAGTTTTTGAATATGCATTTGAGTTTATTGTTTCAAATTTGAGAGTTTGTTTTTGAATTTGTACTTGTGAGTTTACATTTGAGTTTTTAAATTCATGTTTGTGAGCTTGCATTTGTATGTTTTTGAGTTTGCATTTGATGGTTTATGAGTTGGAATCTCTACTTCTGATTTTTTTTAATGTTTTTATGTCGGTTTATGTTTGTGAGTTTATCAACTTATTTGAGCGTTCCTGAATTTGAATTTGTGAGTTTATGGGTTATAATTTGTTTTGCAAGTATATGTTTAATAGTTTTTGGGTTTGCATTTGTGAGTTTACAAGTTATAAATTGTACTTGTGAGATTACATGCAAGAGTTTTTGCATTTGAGAGTTTTTGACTTTGATTTTGAGGGTGAATGAGTTTGAATTTGTGTTTATGATTACTGTGCATAACACTTACAAGTTTGACAAGTTCACCTGTCTTGAAACAACACCTGGAGCCACTGCTATAAATGCAGGTTAAAAGCTATGACTTAGTACGACTTCCATTGTTATAAACTGTTTTAGATGTTGTTCGTATGTTGTTTATCAACTTTAACTTGTTTATAGTGCACATCATTGCTTTAAGTTCAAACCAGCCCTAACAAAGTGCATATACGCATGCTAGTATTTGAAGGCTTACTTCTCTGAACCCAGTAAGGAGTGAGCCATGAGCTGTAAGTCATTTTGGATAATGATGTCTGCTACATGACTGCTTACTCTGTAACCTTTCCTGTAGATTGCAAAAAAAATAACCTTGACTTTTTGGTCAAGCGGTCTGGGTCTGTTAGGTTGCCAGTTTGCACAATGCACTTTTTAAAATTCCAGGCACCTCCTTATATCTGTCACTGAATAACCGGCATCCTGATTCACTTCCAAATGCATCCCTCCACCCTCACACGAGCTGCATACACAACTAGCTCCAAACCCGTCTAGAACAGCATCCCTATGAGGGTGTCCAGACCCTGGAGGCCGTGAGCATGTTTTCATAGAGCCAAATGGCTCAAATAAATGCTTTACATCAAGGCTGCAACAGCTCTCCTTGAAGAAAATGGAATCATTTCAGGATGTGGAAAATGAGGGGATTGATTTGTTACTGTGTTTTTTTTATTGTTGTTTTTTTTCTCTCTGAAATCTTTTCGAAGGAAAAATACAGAACAGCTGAGTTGGCTTTGATATGAATAATGCACGTTTTGTTTAGATCCTGGTTGTTGGAATTTAAGCCAGTAATTACAGTTTGGAGAGTTACATTTAATTATGCTACATTTTTTTCTTTACCTATTGGTCTGGATTCAGTGCTATTAAATTTCATCTTGAGATTGTATTTAAGATTTTCTGTGTGGAAAAATATCAAGTTTATAAAAGGTCTCAAGTTCACAGTATGATATGCAAAAATGTATTTAAAAAAAGTTTTAAAAAACACCTTTTGCTTGTTCTAGCAAAATTTAAATAAAAAATAAGACCTATGTTGATTAAGAGTTTAAATATTTAAAAATAAATTAAACTATTGTTCTTTTCGCTCATTCTTCTGTTTTCATTATTGTTGTCTCTCTGTATGCAAATCTGTGAATGTTGTATCTAAAGGTCTGTATCTATGGTAACATGCCAGCTTTTTTTTTCCAGGACCGGGCTCCGTATCCGGGAACTCGTCGCACAGCAACCACTACTCTAACTCTGGATGTCTCAGATGGAGATGATCTGGGTCCCATGTTCCTCCCATGTGTTCTGGTCAACAACACACAGGACTGTAACCCCATCACATACCATGTGGCTATTCCTGAGCTCACTGACCCGGTAAGAACTTGCAGAGAACTTCAGAGGTCTTTAAATGTTGAATATTCCCTTCATACATTCATTCTCCTACTAGATCTCCTGGAAAAACAGGTCCAAACCAGATAGCTGTAAGTGGATCTAGCACCATTTAATGATCATGGATTCTAGCTGGTCCAATTTGGATATTTAGAAACCATATAAAACCAGCTCCCATCTTAAGATTTTACCTGGATTTTCAAGTAAGGATGTTGTCAGAGGCTGTTACTTGCCATAAGTTACAGTCATGATGCTGTATGCAGCGTCTGGTATAGCTAGGTACAAAGGCAGGAAGATGTCTTAACTTGACCGAAACACTTCACCTGTGACCCAATGAGCAGGACAGGGTGACCTGAGGCTATGCAGTGGGCAGCCCTGGATAGATGCTTTCTTAGAGAAAGACTTGAGTGCTTGAGAACAAAGTTTGTGCATGAGATTGTGCCTTGAACTATAAAGAAAGAAATAAACTGTGCACTGTATGTGTATTAATAATTCAGCCTCACACAGCAAGTGTATGGACCGCTCACTGACTGTTTGCTATCGTTCAAAAGTTTGGGGTAGGTAAGATTTTTAAAATGTTTTTGAAAAAAAAGTCTCTTATGCCTGTCAAGGCTTTATTAGTTTAATAAAAAAAAAAATTAAAAAATTAAAAACAGTTATATTGGGAAGTAGTATTGCAAAATAATTTTTTAAAATATATTTTATACAAATCATTCTAATATGCTGTGATAAATTTTTTACTTTAATGAATAGCAAGTTCATAAAGACAGCATTTATTTTAATATTTTTAACTTTACTGTCACTTTTGATCCATTTAGTGCATCATTGATTAATAAAATTATGCATGCTAACCTCAAACCTGTGAATGGTATAAAATAAAATTATAAATGGTATGTGAATGGTATTAAAAATTATACAGTTCAGCAGTTACATGAGCATATTTGACTGCAGAATGGCACAATTGACATTTGATAATTGAGAATCCAATAGTGAACTTTTGGTTATCTTTGTAATAATCACATCTAGTTCATGGACACTTGCAGGACATTTTGATGTCTTCACTGGATGTTGTATGGACAAGCTCAAGAAAAGTGTAAAGCTCAGTATTTGTGTCATTGTGTTGTTGGTGTTTTGTTGACCCTTCACCGGTTAAATGTCAGTCCTTTCATATTTCCCATCAGATACGTTGCTCTACTGACCTGTGCTTGGCTAAAGATGAGACTCATACAGCAGGGGCAGCAAGGGTGAGAAACGAGGGATTTAGATGAGAAAAAGAGGTGGATGATGAAAGTTAACTGATACAGATTGAATGAGATCAGGGACAGGGAGAAGAGACAAAGCGGGATGAGACCCTCAGTAAAACCACAGGGTTCATCACCCATCAAAGCCAAGATGTGAAGCTTTGATGAAATCAGACCCCAGTTGAGGTGAGCTGCAGTGGGCAGACCTCTGAGGAGATGGATCTTTATGGAACCAAACCACATGGAGAAAAAAGAAGAGAGTCCAGCACATACAGCCATGGCTGATCTTTGCTCATGGGGGACTGCCGTAATTTATGCTAAAAATGTTTTCCACTGCAGACGCTGCACTCCCAGCGGTTGCCAATTTCTCACTAAATAAATGTGCTGCAGATTTGCTTCATTTCGAGTTGTTTTACTTTCCTTTTTACTTTCTGCTTGCTGCAATTCATGCATTTTCACAGAGACAAACTCTTTTCGTTTTTCTGCTGTTCTCTGATTATCTCACAAATTATAAAGAATTAGTGTGTGAGGAAATCCATTTCAGAAATTTTATTATTTGCACTGGCGATGGGGTGATCCCCCCCCCCCCCCAAACACACATTTTACATTAATTCTGTTGATCTGCTCTGACAACGGCTGTGTTTGGAGTAGCATACTACTATTTCTACAGTAGGTCTATACTATGGTATGAATAATCTATATGCACATTTTCTGTGCAAACATAAAATACTGAAAATATATATGAAAAGAAATCTGTTATTATTATTATTATCATTTAATCTGTCAAAAGTTAAGTTAAATTGGATTTTTAAAAAGCAAGTAAAAAGTCTTCAAATTCTCATCAAGGCTGCATTGATTTGATCAAAAAATAACAGTAAAAACAAAAATATTATGAAATATTATTACAATTTAAAATAACTGTTTTGTATTTTAATATATATTAAAATGTAATTCATTCCTGTGATGCAAAGCTGGATTTTCACCATCATTACGCCAGTCTTCATAATTCATAATTATTCAGAATTATTTTCTGAAGAAATATTTTATTTTAATATACTATAATAATGATTTGTTGCTCAAGAAAAGTTTTTTATTATTATCAATTTTGAAAACAGTTGTGCTGCTTAATGTTTATGTGGAAACTTTAAGACTTTTTTTTTTCAGGTTTCATTGATGAATGGAAAGTAAATAACAGCATTTATTTGAAATAGAAATATTTTGCAAGATTATAAATGTTACTAAAATTACTGTCACTTCTGACCAATTTAGTGTGTCCTTACTGAATAAAAGTATTAACTACTATTAATAATAATTATAATAATAATAATAATAATAATCTTACTGACCACAAACTTTAACTGTGGTGTATCTTTGTTTGTTTGTTTGAGATGATAACTCATATCATTAATTAAATTAAACATAATGATAATGGGGTCATGTGACAGCAATATAGCATGCTACTATTTGAAACAGCTGAATAAATTCAGAGTGGATGCATTATGAAACTATTTTAAAAGATTTATGCTACATTGTAGTCACATTACCTTTCATGTTTAGTTGAATTTAGGCTTTCAGCTATCTTCTTATACAGTACATACTGAAAATTCACGTTACACATGGTACTGCAGGGATTTTAAGAGTAGTGCTTTAATAAGTTATTGTAAACACATCCTATATCAATGCATAATGCGTTCTGTTTCAGATACTATTTTTTAAAACAATACTGGCCAGTAGTCAGTGTGTACTGCAAAGTATGCAGTAAGCATTATGCTAGCGTTCCATTCCCAACATAGATTCTCTCTCATTTCCTTTGGCAGGAATAGTGGTAATTAATGAGGTCACATATTTCACAATTAGAGCTGGGATATGGTTCGAGAGTCTTTTTCCTGTCTCTAGGCACAGATTAATCGGCCTAATGCCTGCTGGAGGGGGGGATTATGGGTAGTTTTAAACGTCTCAGGTGGGCAAGAATTCTGATTTAATGTGCTCACATATTTAACATGGAGCGTCTGTATTTACGCTGCCATTTTAATGAAACACCCATCCCAAAGGAGATGCTTCTTATTATCATATCCGTTAGAGGCCGTATTTGTCTGCACAAAATGCACACTCATCTGTAGAGCGCAGATTAATACAATCAAGTGTCCCAAGAGCTTTGCTTTTAGCCCAGAGGAAAACGTCCGTCAGTGGATGCTCCTTCATAGCTTGAGACTTAATGGAGATCTCAAAGTGTTCTATTTATGTACAGTATCAGCTTTGTTTCAAATGTTTCTCCTGAAATTTGGAGAAGTAAAAGTAGACACAAAGTTGTATCTATTATTTAATGGATTTGAGCTAACATGAACTAACAATGAACAGCTAAACTAACATTAACAAATATTAATAAATACTGTATCAAATGTGTTGCCCATTTTTACTTATGGTTAGTTATAGGAATAGTTCAACCAAATATGACAATTTGCTGAAAATGTAATCACCCTCAGGCCATCGAAGATGTAGATGAGTTTGTTTCTTCATCAGAACAGATTTGGAGAAATGTACACTGTAAAAAAAAAAAAAAAAACGTTGAGCGAACTTAAAAGTTTAAGGCAACCACCTTCGGCAGATTTTTGAGTTTTCTCAACTTATTTTGTAGGAGATTTTTGAGTTCTCTCAACTTTTTGTTGTATAAACAAAACAACAAATTGAGAACTCAAAAATCTGCTGAAGCTGGTTGCCTTAAACTTTTTAAGTTGCTCAACTTTTTATTATAATTCTTTTCAAAAGCAAAAGTTGAGAACGTTTATGGCAACCAGCTTTAGAAGTTTTTTGAGTTTTCTCAACTTGTTTTAAGTTTATATAACAAAAAGTTGAGAGATCTCAAAAATCTACAAAAATAAGTTGAGAAAACTCTAAAATCTGCTGAAGCTGGTTGCCTTATACTTTTAAGTTTGCTCAACTTTTTCCTTTTTTTTTTAACAGTGTAGCATTACATCACTTGCTCACCAATGGGTCCTCTGCAGTGAATGGGTGCTGTCAGAATGAGAGTCCAGACAGCTGGAAAAAACATCACAATAATACACACAACTCCAGTCCATTAACTGTTTTGTGAAATAAAAAAATTAAAAATCCAAAATATTTCTTTCTCCAGTGGAAAAAGTCATCTCATCTGAATTAGGAGAGAAATATGCACAGATCAATCAATAGATATAAAAAGATACAAAAATTGCATATTGAAAAAATTTAGCCAACTCTAAGCTTGTTTGCCCCTAGTCATTTATTCTTGTCTTCTTTGCTTCAGAGCAAACTGAACCCTCTGAATGTGACGCCTCCCATTCGAGCCATCGACCAGGACAGAAACATCCAGCCGCCCTCAGACAGACCGGGAATCCTGTACTTCATACTGGTTGGTAGGTACTTCAATTCACATATTTTGCAGGTGTTGAAAAATAGCTGCATATATACACAACTGCACTCTTAACTAATGTTTCCATACATTTAAAAGAGAAACGCAGTTCTTTAATGTGTTATTAGAGTTTACAGCAGACTATATAAATTCAGGTGGGGCATATGAAATTCCCTTTTTTGTATCCAATAGCTTAGTATAAATAATAGCATGAATCATATAATAACACAAGTTTTGTGTGTGTGTGTGTGTGTGTCTCTCTCTCTCTCTCTCTCTCTCTCTGTACTGTGTTCTGTGTACTGTGTTTCAGGTCAACCTGCTACATACCCAGAATTCTTCTCGCTCAACAGGAGCACGGCTGAGCTGCGGCTGCTGAAGCCTGTGGACAGAGAGCTGTACCAGCGCTTCAGTCTTGTTATTAAGGTCATTATCTTACCATCAGGTTATCTTCTACAGATGGCTGTGAAGATAAGAGAGGTTCATCTAACACCCTGCTCACCGTTTCCAGAGGCTCTTACATTTAAGTGTCAGTAAGAGTGTCATCATTTTTACAATAGTAGTGGTTCAGTGCTTTATGACCAAAATAACACCCGGTATTAACTGCAGTATATTTCCCAAATATTCTCTTCATATTACAGCAATAGTATCCGAAATTGAAGACACTGTCTGTATGTACACACTTTCACTATGGTTTTGTTTAAAAACCAAGTGAGCTGTCTATTTAGGAAGCATTTTAAAGCATTATAGTCGCTATCTTGAATCAAAGGATGCCATAAAAGGTATGCAGCATGATTGCAAGGAAGCATTGCACGTATACATTTGTGAAGAATGTTACTCTACAGTGCATTTGTGACAAACTCACAAGAATGAAAGTGGAAAGCTCTATCATTATGCTTTATTCAATCCTAAAAAATATTGACAAAACATACACTACTGTTCAAAAATTTTATTTTCAGAAAGAATGCATTCAATTCATCAAAAGTAGAGTAAAAATATTTATAATGTTTCAAAAGATTTCTTTTTCAAATAATGCTGTTCCATGACAGCAATGCAACTGCAATGTTCCCAGGTCCAGAAACATACAGCTGTAGCAAGGACATTGGTAAAAATAGTCCATGTGACATCAGCGGTTCAGTCATAATTTTACAAAGCTAAGAGAATACTTTTTGTGCGCAAAGAAAACAATAATAACTTAATTTATTCAACAATTCTTCTCCCCGAGTTACCGTCTTCCGCCATTTTGGAGAGTACCCCAGAACATAATCAACGTAATCAACGTTATTTACTTTTAGCATGCACGTGCTTTCGCTGAATGTAATCAGCATTGTTTACGTTATTCTTGTAGCTTCGTAAAATTATGACTGAACCACTGATGTCACATGGACTATTTTACCGATGTCCTTGCTACGTTTCTGGACCTGGGAACATTGCAGTTGCGTTGCTGTCTGTGGAGGGTCAGAGAGCTCTCAGAATTCATCAAAAATATCTTAATTTGTGTTCCGAAGATGAACGAAGGTCTTCCGGGTTTGGAACGACATGAGGGTGAGTAATTAATGACAGAATTTTCATTTTTGGGTGAACTAACCCTTTAAGCAGCACAAGACTGAAGTCATGACTGCTGAAAATTCTGCATTTCCATCACAGGAATAAATTACATTTTAAAATATATTAAAATAGTTGTTTAAAATTGTAAAAATATTTTGCCATTTACTGTATTTTTTATTAAATAAATGTGACCCTGGACCACAAAACCAGTCATAAGGGTCAATTTTTCAAAATTGTGATTTATTCATCATCTGAAAGCTGAATAAATAAGCTTTCCATTGATGTATGGTTGTTAGGATAGGCCAATATTTGGCTGAGATACAACTATTTGAATATATGGAATCTGAAGGTGCAAAAAATTCTAAATATTGAGAAAATCACCTTTAAAGTTGTCCAAATGAAGTCCTTAGCAATGCATATTACCAATCAAAAATTAGGTTTTGATATATTTACAGTAGGAAATTTACAAAATATCTTCATGGAACATGATCTTTACTTGATGTCCTAATGATTTTTGGCATAAAAGAAAAATCAATAATTTTGTCCCATACAATGTGTTTTTGGCTATTGCTACAAATATACCCCAGCGACTTAAGACTGGTTTTGTGGTGTCACAAATGGATTCCTGGTGAACGTAAGAGACTTATTTTGAAAACATCTTTCCAACAACCTACTTTTGAACAGTAGTGTAGTTCTGTCTAATTAACACTATACTATTTTACCCAGTTTTTGTATGTGATACATATATTTATGCTTCTTATCACATCATTAGTTTAGCACTGAAATCAATAAATCATTCCGTTTTCCCATGAGGTTTGTGCAAAGAGTGCTGTTTGTATGCCTCACAGTTTCTGCCTATGTAGAGCGTTCCAAATCACTTACTTGAGATCCCATTTCAGTTAGGATGCTGCCTTTGTAGGTGGTAGATAGCGAGGCAGCTCACTAGCTTTTGGAATAGAGCTTTGTATATTTAATTACATTAAACATGCTGTATCTTCTAATTGAATTGAGCTGGAAGAGAAAGAGCAAGAGAGAGAAATTGCGAGAAGGAAGCGAGCGCTGGTGTGAAATTATTCTGCTCTGTCATAGATTTGGGTGGAACAACAGTGTAACAGCAGGGGTAATTTAAATGTTTCCTCTGTGAAACGATGCATGACTGTGTTTGCTGTTATGATTTCGTCGTTTCATAATAACAAAGAACGATATGCTATTCTCAGTTTGCTTCAAGCTTGCTGAAATTCGAGACCAAATAACAAACAAAACATTGCCGCTGTAAACATTGTCAGATGTGTGTATGTGCGCGCGTTTCAAATGTGTGAAGTGGCTATTGAGTTACTGAGCTGCAGTCTTTCATGGCTTCTTAATGAAATCAGTGATAGACGGGACTCATAACGGAAATGAAATTATTCAGAGAGATGTATCCACATGCTCCTCTTTAATAAACAAAGACCAATTTGAGCCGTTTTGGGTCCATGAATTATAGCTGCTGGAATTTAATTAGAGATGAGTAAAGATGAATTAAAATCCTTTGAATTTGAATTTAAAATATATATTTTATTTTTTTCACTTGATTGGCTGGAGACATTATAAATTTCTTTGCACTAGTTTAACTACACTGAAAAAAAGATTTTATATATATATATATAGAGAGAGAGAGAGAGAGAGATCAATATATATATATATATATATATATATATATATATATATATATATATATATATATATTTTATATATAAAATATTATTTATAATTATAATTTTATAAAAGTTTTATATAAAATATAAAGTTTGCAAATGTATATTTTATATGCATTTACATTACATCTTAAACTAAAACCATAAACATTTTTCTTAAAATAACATTTTCTTAAAATAAACTTTTAAGTAAAATATGCTTATATATAAATATAAGTAAAAAAAGTAAAATAATCTCAATGATACTTGTTTTTGGACATTTACCATAATAATTTTTTTCTTATGTACCATGATGGATATTGTAGCTTGGTAATGTCATTTTGATATCATTTTACTTAAAGAAATGCCATGTGAATACAGTGTTATTTGAATATGGTAATCATTCATTACCATTGTACTGTCATCATGATGTTTGAACGGAAATACAGCAGATTATAGTTTGTTTGCAAATTAAAGCGTGTCAAGCAACTGTAAACCATAGGACTTTTTTAGAGAGTTTTAACAGTTTGTTTGTTTGTGAACAGGCCGAGCAGGATAACGGTCACCCTCTTCCTGCATACGCTGACCTGCAGATTGAAATTCTGGATGAGAACAACCAGGCGCCATATTTCCAGCGCTCCTCGTACCAGGGCTTCATCAGTGAGTCTGCCTCGGTTGGCACCACCATCTCAGGGAGCGCCAACCTCACGGCCCCGCTGGGCATCATCGCACTGGACAATGACATAGAAGAGGTGAGATGTTCTTGTGAAAAGTGCCAGGACATTTTCACAATGTTGCTTGACTCCTTTCTTGGGAATGCAAAGATGCATAAAATCACAGATGGTTTCAGTCTCTCCATATGTTTTATATTGTAGCTGCTGCCAGGGGCCACACCAGTAGGTACCAGAGTGATGTGATGTGTGCCCTCTTTTCTTTTCTTTTCTTTTCTTTTCATTTCTTTTCTTTTGTATTTATAATATAATGGTTCAACAAGTGCAGTCTTCTTTCCTTCTTTGCTGTGTTTCCTATTAATACATAAAGTTGGCACATGATATATTGAATAGTTTGTCTTTTTTAGCCAGTAGGCTTTAATTTGTCACAGTTATGAGCCATTGTTTGTGAGGTAGATGCTCTCATTCTAGACAGCAATCGATTGCACAAAAATTTGCATGCAAAAAGAGTTAACATTATATTTTTCTGTTTTCCTTGAAAAGAGAGATTGTAAATTGTAACCCAGTGCTATCCTGGGTTATACTTATGTAAATATGCAAAACATGTTAATGATTGTGATTTTAATGAGTCTTTAATTGTAGAAAAAAATACAATTAGAACTAGAATTATACTGTTGATAAATTATATGTATGATAAAAATGTAATTTTTACAAAAAATTATTTTAAACACACACACACACACATTTATTTTCAATTAATATAATTATATATTTTATTAAACTAAATTCATTTATACTCTCCATATCTATCCATTATTCTTATGTATTATACATATAGTTTATATACATCTCTCTCTCTCTCTCTCTCTCTCTCTCTCTGTCTGTCTGTGACTGAATTAATCAAACATAGACTGAATAGATGAGATAAATCAATAGACAAACTAATGCAGGTGGTTTGCAAACAAACAGCTTGTATTGACATATGATCAATTTTAATGACACAGCACTTCTGTTAGTTTAAAATGTGCATGTGCTTCGTTTTCTCTCTGGATTTATACATTAGATTTTGACTTTTGAATTCTCTGGACTTTCAAACAAGCTGTTGTATTTCTGTAGAGGCTCTTGTGTGTCAGAGTGAATGAGGTGGTCGAGTGACTCTGTCTTGCGTGTTTATGCAACATGAAGATTGCGTGACTGCATGAGGTTTGTTTGGACGGTGTGTCATGCTCATATTAACGTGTAGTAATGCGGCATTTGACCTCTCAACTCTGTTTGTTTTGTGAAGACAAAAGATCCTCAGTTGAAGATCACTCTGAATGACTACACCTCCATCTTCTCCATCACGTCTGCTGGCATCACACGCTATCTTACTCTACTGAAACCAGTGGACCGAGAAATACAGACCAACTACACCTTAACGGTACGTGACACACACAAACATACTGTGCACACACACACTGTAAAAAATAAAAAGTTGAGAAAACTTAAAAGTTTAAGGCAACCAGCTTCGGCAGATTTTTGAGTTTTCTCAACTTTTTGGTGTATAAACTGAAAACAAAAAGTTGAGAAAACTCAAAAATCTGCTGAAGCCAGTTGCCATAATCTTTTAAGTTTTCTCAACTTTTTACTTTTTTACAGTGCATTTACCTGTTTGAAAACCTCCTGTTGACTCTTATTAACCTTTGTAATGTTGAATTGCATGCCAAAATTAAAAAAAAAAAGTTTTGAATTTTGTATAAAGAATAAAGCCTATTTTAGGACCATTAAATTATTAAAGGACATTTTATGTATTGAAATTCATGTTATTATTGGGGGTGATTCTTGTTTCTGTATCAGTGTTGTTTTTTAATGTATATTAGAGGAAAAAGGTCAGTAATTAATATTTAAATCAACCTTAAATAAAGATATTAATGCTATATATAATTTACAATTAACACTTGCTGGTATTCTCATCATTAAAAATTGTTCATATGATTAAAAACTTTAGATTTCTGCATTAACCCCCCCACCCCTCTCCAAAAATTTTTTTACAAATTGTAACTATTAAATTAAGACATTATTTTAACTGTCTGGAACACACACACTGCGTTTATCTAGAGTCCCTGTCACTCATGTCTCTTCTCTCATTGAAAATGAATGACTGGTCGCTTCAGTGTCTTCAGTCTTTTGTCCTCTTGAGATTATTTACTGCTCTTCTGAGACCCTGTGTGAGTCACGATCTGCCCTGTGGGACTCCTCCAGCATGAGGAGCATCTAATTTATTAACAACAGGGAATGTTCTTACTTTAAGATTAATATTTCTGTCTCAAACATCAAGTCTCAGCATGACATCACATTTGCTGTGATGAACAAAACAAAGCGATTGAAACTATGCTGTTTGTTCAGTATGTGAAGTGTCTCTTCAGGACTCTGTCCATCGATTGGATCTATTGATCTGAGATTTGGGCTCAAGTGCCTCTGATCTTTCAAGAATCCCTCATCTCCAAGGAGCAGTTAAAAAGACAGCTGGATCACAGGATGAACATTTGAGCGCAGTGTTTTGATCATTGTTTAATCTGAGAGATGGTCTTTGTTTCGTGGATCATTCACTGTAGTGACGTATCGAGATGACTTTCAGTTGGGGATTTCAGTTTCAGTTTGGGATGAAGTAGGCAAGAGGAAATCTGAATAATTGAATAATTTTATGTCAAGGTAATGGTGTGTATATATATATATATATATATATATATATATATAGGTGCATCTCAAAAAATAGAATATTGTGAATATATATATATATATATATAGGTGCATCTCAAAAAATAGAATATTGTGAAAAAGTTATTTTTTGTAACATAATTATTTCAAAAAGTGAAACGTTCATATATTCTAGATTCATTACATGTAAAGTAAAACATTTCAAAAGTTTTTTTTTTTTTGTTTTAATTTTGATGATTAGAGCTTACAGCTCATGAAATTGAAAATCCAATATCTCAAAATATTAGAATATTTACATTTGAGTTTCATTAAATGACCATCCCTACAGTATAAATTCCGGGTATCACTGGTGTTCTTTGAAACCACAATAATGGGGAAGACTGCTGACTTGCCAATGGTTCAGATGACAATCATTGACACCCTGGACTATTTTTTTTGAGATGCACCTATATATACACAATTTTTACAGAGGGACCCCCTTCGAAACACTATTAGGCTAGTTTTGGGCTAGTTTTTAATAAACAATTGGGCGGGTTTTGTCGTGAAAATCTGGCAACCTTCTCGAACCTGAAAAAACAGAGTTTACTCAAACTAGACTCAAAACTTTCGTGGGTAGCCATTTAAAGCAGCTTTATGACATAGGCCACTGGCTTTGGCCAATCATGCTTTAGAATTTTGGGAGGGCCAATCACATTGCACTAGCCTGGACACGCCCCTGCTCACTGCGAGATCAAGATGATTTAGGTTCTTATAATCAGTGTTAATCCATTTGAAAGGCTGAACAATAGTCTGCTTATCAGCACAAAACAGAGGCCCAATCACATTCAATATGTTTTCTTTTATAAAGAACAAACAGGCTGTAACAAGAACATGAAAGGAAATTAGCTGTAGAGTTATTAGGCCTGGAGAGAGCCCAACATAATCAAAGTCCACTTCCCTGCAGTGTTTTTTTTAATGCTAAAGTTCACCCAAATGTGAAATTCTGTTATCATTTACTCATCTCATCTTGTTAACAACCTGTATGATTTTCTTTATTCTGTGCACTTTTAAAAGCAGGTTTTTTTTTTTATCAGTTCCCCAAAGAACCTTTCAGTGAACAGCCCTTATAAGAACCATTTTTTCTTAGTGTGAAGAGCATTTTATAATCTAAGAGAAATTTTTCCACTTTAAAGTACATTTTGTGTAATGGAAAGGTTCCATGATTTTTAAAGGTTCTTCATGGAACTATAGATGCCAGTGAAGAAAAGTATGGAACGCAAAAGATGTTTAGCAGAATGACTGAGCAGCTCTCTTCCATAAACTCAAAGTGAATGATGACCAGGGGCTCTCAAGCGCCAAATTGTCTTTTTGTCTGAACTGAGTCTGGTTTTGGAGTGAGGGTGAATTGTTCATGCAGTGCGTCCTTTTTGGCTGTGAGCGGTCACATCATTCACACGCGGCTTGTCTCGAGGGTTCAGCTGGACAGTTGATCCTCTGACAGGCCAAAGTTTGAATTCCCATCACGACTCTCCTGCCTCCCTTTAACTGACAAACACCTTTTCCCCTTCCCCTCATCCTCTGATCCTCCCTCTCTCATTCAGCACATCCGGCTGGAAAGAAAAATCGAAACTTAGGTCTCTTTAATGCCTCAGTTGTTTCTTCTCGACAACAAAGACATTAAATGGAGAGCAAATGGACACTGATGCTTAAGTCTCCTGCTTGTCAGTAATCTCACATGTTTCTCCTCTTGAGTTTCAGAGGAGATCTTAAATGAAACACAAGCGAGACTTTCTTGAAGTCTCCTGAGCTACTTCCTCTGGGAGTTTCCAGTATGTGGGTTTTTCTGAGCGCATGTTTTTTAGCCTTGTTTTTTGTTTATTCAATTTGGTACTTTCATTGCCTATTCAAAATCCATTAGGGCCAGGCACACAGAGGGGAAACTGGGTAAAAATGCTCTTTAAATGACAGAAACAGGGCTGCAATTTTCTGAGGCAGACGCTGAGATGTGTTTTGTGGTGGAAGTTATTGTAAGGAAAAAGTGAAGTTTTTGATCACTGAGAGATCCAATGACACTGTCTTTCATGCTGTCTTGGACTCGCACTTTATTCTCTCTCTTCAATTTCTCTTTTTATTGCTGTACCATAATATGCCTTTTGATTGTGTTTGATTGAATACGTGCAGCTTTGTGACTGCTAATCTGAAGTACTCTCACATCGTTTTCAAAGGAATTGTGGAACAGATAGACAGCTGAGGAGCTTACGGTAGAGCTGAACTTACCAAGGTTAGAACGGTTAACTAAAACTAAAATCATAAAAAATAGTAACACAATTAAATAAAATATAAAAATTATTCAGCTAGTTGACAAGGCAGCATTTCTCATTTTCATTTAGTTTAACTTCATGTACTAAAATAACTAAAACTAACTGAAATAATAAAAAAAAAACTTTTTTACTAAAAAAATTAATAAAAATTAAAATCACTAAATTTAAAATTACAATGAAAAAAAAATTAAAACTCATTAAAAACATCAATAAAAACTATAATAGTATGTCTATTATGCTAAAGTAACACTGAAACATCTTTTTTATTTTAAATAATATATTTTTAATAATAATAATAGTTATTGTTGTTGATAATGATGATGATGTTTTTGTTGTTGTTATCATTACTATTATCATCATCATCATCATTATTTTTAGTCCTTCTTATTATTTATACCTTCTGTGCATTAATTCTGTCATCATTTATTAATTCCATTGTAGGATATTTGATTGGCCATATCAGTGGAAATTGAAGAATAATGTTTATGCCATCTATCTAATTTCTATTTAAAAATTAATCATTTTGCTATTCCAAAACAAAAGTCCTCCATATCCCACTAACTGAACTGAAAACGCATAACTCTGCTATATAGCAGACGCCAAGCAGCTGAAAGATCTCCAAGAATCAGCAGCCATACACTCTTTAAGGTCAAACCCAGCGAGTGGTCGGTAACAGCGAGTGTCTAATAATGGCACACTCGAGTGGTCAGCCTGCCTAGGGCTAATGAAAGTCCATCTGGATGTAGACCAAACCACTCTGGAGATCCCGCTGGCCTGGAGCTGTTCTCCAATGCAATGTTTACGTATGCAAAGCTCTCTCCTCTCCTGCTCAAACTGAGGAACCGCTGGGCTTTGATCCACATTTACTGCCACGATTCTCTGGGGGGAAAAGCTCATGGAAATGCAAGCCGAGGAACAACGGAGTAACCAATGGCTGCTAGCTCAGCACTTTGAGTGCCTTTGAAAGGAGTGCAGTGGGAGACTCTGGACAAATGTTTGCTGTGGCAGTTTTAGCCGATAACATTTGTAAGCTGTCCTATAATACGGAGAATTTGTTGTATGAAGTGCCCACATGCTGTGCTATACCTCAGATGCAGATCAAATCAAATAAGCAGGTCTATTCTAAAGCAATATGCAGAAAAAAATCTTGATTTCCAGTAAAATTGCAAAAGACATATAAGAATAAATCATGAAGTTACTGTATAATGTCCAATTATACATAATTATATTAATTATATAATATTTTTATATTATAAACATAAACTGCATAGAAGTTTATGCTTAAAATATATAGCATAATAAATAATAAAGTTGGTTTTGTAATTTAACGAAACAAGATAAGATATAAATGAATAAATCATGAATAAGTTAAATTGTAATTTTATCATTTAGAAGTTGTCAAATTATATAATTTCATTAGTTACATAGTATTTTATATTTTATATTTTACATTCAAATTTTGTTTAAAAATGTAATTTTTTAATATAATGTTTAAGATAAGATATAAAAGAATAAATCATCTTAATTATTAAATCATTCGACTTTTATAATTTATAAGTTGATCAATTCTAAGCTATATTATATAAAAAAATATAAAACTGAAATTTTGTATATAGTGCTGTCACACGATAAATCACACGATTAATAATTTTTGTTTACATGATATATGTGTGGGTACTGTGTATATTTACATGTGATTTAATCCATTTGACAGCACTGATAGATTTATATAGCAGCACTGAGTTGTTTTATATAATTATTTATTTATTCATTTTCCCCCCCGAAGCTGGTGGCATCTGATGGCGTTCAACAGAGCAGACCCGTGACGGTGGACATCCTGGTCATCGATGCGAATGACAACACACCCACTTTCAGTCAGGTGTCCTACAGCGTGGAGATCTTCACTAACATGCTGCCCGGAGAGACCGTTCTGCAGGTGAGGACACAGCACTACAGCTCAGAAACACTCGCTTTACTCACCAAGAGCCATTTATGAATCATTTATTCAAAGGGGAGTGTTTGTTGAGAACTCTAAATGTGATCTGGAGTGTGAAATGAACTCGGCACTATGTTTGTTTCATTAATAACTGAAGATTCTAGTCAAATTATTGAATGTGACTCAACAGCGTTTGGGATTTTTTTTTTTCTGATGAAATATGTGAAAAATGCATTGAAAAATGAAGCAAACAGCCATTCAGCTAAATGAACACAAAGGAGAGCAGACAATAAAGCAACTTTTTAAAGAGGAACCAGATCATATGAAGCGCAGCTAATGAACTGCAGTGAGTCATACTGCGATCTGTTTACATCTTTAACCAGACTTACTGAACCCCATCAAAATGCCTAAATATCATTTTTCTCCCCGGGGTGTCTTGTGAATAATTTGTATATATTTTTATGTTTACTTTTCAGTTGTTTTGTTCCAGTGTTGAGAAATAGCTTGCTTCTAAAAATTGCAAAGTTTCCAACTTAACTGCATGTTTTAGTTGTCACAGTACTTTTTCAATTCAGATTCATTCAGTTGATGCAAGTCTTTGCATATTTTTATTGTGAAATATTTCATGTTTGAAGTGCTGCTCTCCATCAATATCTTTCCAAATAATTGTCTTTTTTAGTTTTAGTTTTGTTAGTTCTATATTAATGTAAATTAAAGGTTGAATGTATACATTCATGAATACAGTAGTCCGCAATTAATAGTTTGATTATATTTAACTTTTCATCTTAGTAGCTTGTTGTGTAACGAACTACTTTTAGCTTTAGCCAAGCTTTTTTTAAGTAGCTTTTCTATAATTAAATTGCTTTAAATTATTCAGTTTCAAAGTAGCTTTCCCAACACTGATTTGTTCAGATGACCTGTCCATCTGTCTCTCTCATTCTGTCTCTTCCGTTTGCTACATTTTGTGAGTGACAAATACATCTAGGTACATCAGTGCATTGAAGTTCAGTTCAACAACCTGTTTAGTTTGATCTATAAACATAATTCAGCTTATTCTGTAATTTTTAAGTTGTGTATTTGGTCGTAAAACGCAGTTGACACTCCTGTAAATAACCAGACTCTGTTTGTATAGACTAGCGTTAAGCTCTCAGAAGGCAAATGAGAACTATTTTCATCTGCATTGTGAAAGTGGCTTGTGTAGACATGGTGGGCTGACAAAAAGTGGGGCAAAATGATATAAAGTGAACATAATGTGTGCTTTTCTGTCCCTCAGGCTATGGCATATTCACTCTCTCTCAGTAACGATTCTCTCAGCTTTATTTTGGCACTCTGCTCATGTTCTGCTCCGCCTGTGTTTGTCTCATTCTGTCATGGCTGGGTCACGATTCAAAGGAAAATCAGTCACATAAAGGCCTGTAGTTTCTCTTGAAATAACAAGCCGCTCGGATCCTGCTGAAATGAGGTCGCAGGTCACAGCTAGGTCAGCCGGGCCACTTGGATGTGTTTTATAAGCCATATTTGCTGCCCTCGAGTGAGTGTGTGTGTGAGAATTTTTTTCCTTAGCTCAGCACTCCAAGCAGCTAAAGGCACGGTGGTACGGATCAGTGCTTCTGGAGAGTTTTCTCAGTAATGAGAGCCGTGGATGGAGGTGGCGCTTTCTTATTAGCAGGACTTTGAATTAATTACCCTTAGGGTGTATTTATTGCCCTGGTGCTTTTAAAGATGATAACGTTCGGAGTAAAGTGTTTACATCTAAATGCGCGTCTTTGAACCTAATCAAAAGTGTTTAATCTTTGATCTGTACCTTTGTGTTTGAGAATTTATCCTGAATAATCATATTATGCTGCTTTTAAACCTCATTAATACGGAGAGTCTAATCTGCATTTTAATAAGGATGGATGGATGGATTTTCTGTTATGGTTGATTTAAAGTAATGAGTGTTGAGTTTAACGAAAGAAAAAGTTCAGTGAGTAGAACTAAGACCTCATCTGTAAATGTATGAGAAAACGGCATGTAAATATAATTTAAAAAGTACCAGGCTTTTGAGCATGGTACCACCATGGTTTTAAGCCATGCATTATAGGCGTACCATGGTATTCAGTAAAGTATACTACCAGTAAAACATTTAATCATTTTAAAGAATGAAACAATTTAGAAAGACTTAAATACCTGAAATTTAATAAATAAATAGATAGATAAATAAATAAATAAATTAATTAATTATATGGTAATATGTTATAATATTTATATATTTAATTTTAGTTATACAATTTATTTGATTTTTTTTTAATTATTCCTTTTATTTTTTTATTGAATTTTTTTGTTTTCTTTTAAATATGTTTTTCTATTAATTTTCTGGTACAATCTCTATACAGTGATTTTTAATTAAATACAATTTTAATGAGATCCCTAATTTTAACTCTTTGCCGTCTGATCAAATTATATGTATTTTTATTGTAAAATATTGATATTTTATTGGATTTTTTTTTTTTTTTAATTTTGCTTTGTTTCTAGTTTTTTATTATTGTTGTTCTAAACAAATTTATTGATTCGAAATGAAATTGCTATCTGTGTGTGCATTTTCTTTAAAATGAGTTAACTCAAAGATATTAAAAAAACGAAATAAATTCAAATCTGAGTACATTATCATAGCACTTTTTGGAAGGGTAATATCAAACTGTTTTGACACACAGATAATGAAGATCAGTGTGAAATAAATGGATGTGGCTTAAAATAATACTGTCTCTGTTTGTTCTGTCAGCTGACGGCTCAGGACGCTGACGCTGGTTTAAACGGCCTCATCACATACGCCATCCTGGCTGGAGATCAAGGTGATTTCATCATCAACAACCGCACAGGACGAATCACATTAGCACCAGGGGTCACGCTGACCGTCGGCCGTTCCTACGCGCTGACCGTCAGAGCGTCAGACAACGCTCCTGACACAGAGAGGAGGTCAGATATGACTTCATTACATCAGTTACATCTCTCAGTGCTTGCTGGTGTCTTTGGTCTTTTATTTTCTTTGTCACTCTGCGTATAGGAGCTCCATAACTACGGTCTACATAGAGGTCCTGCCACCAAACAATCAGAGTCCACCACGATTCCCCCTGCAGACCTACAACCTGGAGATCAGCGAGGCCATGAGGATAGGAGCCATACTGCTGAATCTGCAGGTACACGCACAGATTTTACTTGGAATGGAATATTAACCTACTGTTTACTGCATACTATACAGTACACTATAAAAAATGGCCAACTTTTTAAACAAGTATTTAAACATGGTCATGAAAAACATGTCAGAAAAATATTACAATTGAAACATTAAAATTCTCAATTCTGGACCTGGAAATGTCTCATTTAATAATAATGTAATAAGGATTATATTAATCATATAATAATAATAATAATAATAATAATAATATATAATTATATAATAAATAATAACATAGATATATAAATATATAATACATTATATAATATAAATAATATAATTATATAATAATTAAAAATATTTTATATTTTATGTAATATATTTATTTATTTATTATATAATATATCATCAATGTTCTAAATGGAATTGACTTTTAATTTTTATTTGTGTGTGCAATTGCTATTAAATGATTTGCAAACATTCTTATCCAGTAATCACAAATGACTGAAAAAGTCTTGAAAATTCGTGGGTCAATAGGTGTTGGAAGCCTGGTCTTAAGACTTTGAAGTCTGATCAAACTATGAGCCAAAAAAAAGATGCTGGCAGATACACTGGAAATAGAAGGTCAAGTTGAATGCATTGCATTGTGGGATGCAGTATCCCACGCATTATGCCCTTTTGTATACTGCACATTTTGATAAATGTAGTAGGTCATCTGGGTATTCTGTGCATGCAAAAAATTAGCATACTACTGAATGCACAGTAAAGATACTGCTGAAGTAGATTGTGTAGTTATAGCCATTCTGAACATGGCCACATATATACAGTCATTTCTTGTTTCATAAGATAAAATGAAATGATTTTTATAATTATAAATTTATTATAAAATATTTTATGATTTTACAACTCAAATGCACAGAGAAATCGAGCTGTCAAACTCAGAAACAGCATAATCAATATCAGCAGGTATCCTGGGAAAATGTGTAGGGTTATGAATTTATATGTGTTGTAAAATGTCACTGATTCTACATTTGTTCATTATGTCCTTCAAACAGACTTGGCCTTTTCATTTAAGTGTATTGTTATCCTGCAATTGATTTTATGTTACATTGATTTCATGTTTCACCAGCCGGTACTTGTCTGAACTACTAGTGTAAACTGAGTGTGAATTGCTGTATTTTCACAGGCTACAGACCGTGAGCTGGATCCCATCACCTACCAGATACAAAGCGGTGACCCGCAGCAGGTCTTCAACCTTTCACGAACGTAAGTTTTCATTAATAAATAAAACTCATCAATTAAGAATGTACAGATCTTGTATTACAATTCAGAATATTCTATTTGTTTGCACATCTTGAACAGCAGCATTGACTCAGCCAATGCCGTGAGTTTAAGGACAGAAACATCTAGTACATATAAGGCATATGGTCTATACAGTACGTACATCTGCACCCCTCTCTGCATGAGAATCCCTCATTGGAATAATGAAGACAAGACAAATACACAAACAAGCTTACAGTGTGAATGTTTCTGGCTTTTTGAAAGGCTTTGTTTAATAGTAACAGGTAGTTGGTTTATTAATGACGCTTATGACTGTTGTTAGTAGTAACGAAAGAGTTATCAGAGCAGAAAGGCAGTGCTAGTGTTATATACATCTCTTGTCTCCTTTTTCTTGTTTCACTTCATCTTTTCTTTTGTTTTCTATATTTTCTTTTTTGTCTCACCTCACCTAGTCTGTTCTCTGATTTTGTGTCTTCTCCCCATGCTTCATCTCATCGTGCTTTGCTGTGCCTTGCCTCGTCTAATTTCATCGGGTCTGGTCTTATCGCTTCTTATCATGTCTTTTCTTATCATTTATCTTCTCATCATGTCTCATCTCATCAGGTCTCTTCACATCTCGTTATGCTTCACTGCATCATTATCACTTCGTCTGGTCTTCTCTTCTCTTCTCTTCTCTTCTCTTCTCTTCTCTTCTCTTCTCTTCTCTTCTCTTCTCTTCTCTTCTCTTCTCTTCTCTTTTTATTGTGTTCATTCTCATTTGGTTTCCTCTTCTATCTTTTTAAATCTGCAGGGTTGAGGCATCAAAAGTAACTAAGTAACTAAGCTGTTTTATGGATTGTAACTGTAATATTATTACTGAAATCTTATTAGTAATTAGTTACACGACTAGTTACTGCAAAAAGTAATATTATTACTTTAACTAAGTTACTAGTATCTAGTTACTGCCCAGCACTGCTCATTTTCATATCTCGTCTCATCTCATCTTATCTTGTCTCGTCTCATCTTGTCTCATCTCATCTTCGTATCTTGTCTCGTCTCACCACTGCTTGTCTCTTTGTGCCACAAATCATCTTTCTCATCTCGTCTCATTTGGTCTCTTCTCTTTTCACCTCCTCTCCTGTCTTGTCATTTTACCTTACCTCATCTTGCTTCATCTCATCTCATCTTATCTCATCTCAACTTGTCTCTTCTAATTTCATCAGATCTCTTCTAATCTCATGTGATCTGTTTTTTTTACTCTCTACGTCTCATTTCTATTTCTCTTCTATTTCTCTTCTCTTCTCTTCTCTTCTCTTCTCTTCTCTTCTCTTCTCTTCTCTGTTAAAGTCAGTAAAAGAGATGATTACTATTATCAGTAATATCACTGGTAAAAATGTGGAGAGGTTTTGTGAGGTGACTGCTGAAATAAAACCCTCCTTCCCTGATTTGTCTTACAAAGGATTTTTTTCTGGTGAAGAAACAGCAAAGACAGTTGAAGAGTCATTAAAAAGGGATGTTAAAATTTAAAGACTTTGCCTTGAATGCTATGTGGCCGGCAGAAGGTTTGTGAGGCCGAAAGAAAAGAGAATCCCAGTCACTGAAGTGTTTTATACGGCTGTTTCACAGGCTTCAGAGGACACGTTCAATATCGCTTTTGTAGAGGTCAACTGAGGAGGAAAATAATTCTACACACACACACACACACACACACACACACACACACACACTCTCACACACACACACACACACACACACACACACACACACAAAAACATGAGCAAGCAGCGCAGCAGCCTGCTTCTTCTGCTGTGTGTGACTGCAATGTTAACAGGATCTTGTCTGTCCATCCTCATCCACCGCTTCCCCCACACACAAGTGTGAGCTCACTGTAGGATGAGCCTGGTGATTTGCAGAAATCCTATTGGTCTACAAATGATAATGGCATCCCTGTGGCCGGCGGTTCAGCGTGGATGATCACTGATGTTGGTTGTTGAATTGCACATGTAGATACCAATGTTTATTTACTATCTGCGTTGTTTTAGCAGCTGATTCAACGAAGGAATTATGCAAATTATGGTCACGACACAAACACAACCAAAAATTTAATCCTGAATACAATTTCCAAGAGTACATGTTCTACCTCATCATTATGAAAATAATCACAGTATTAAACAGAGGGTTCAATTGAAAATTCTGTCACCCTCATGTTATTCTAAAAAAATTAGTTTATGCTGATTTGTTTCTATGTAATGAAAGTGGAAGAGCTGTCAAGATAAAAAAAAAAAATGAATAAAAGCATGTTAAAACAAAAGTGTCATAAAAATAGCCTGTATGATTCATAACTCTGAATAGCTGTAATAGACTTGTATGTGGAACAGATGTTGTGCATTGACAATTTTGCTCTCAAATCTCATTTGTGCTATTTGAATATTAGCATATTCAAATTTGGTGCATCATGATTGGGTTATGAGACCCGTGATGTTTGTCATCATTGATGTGACACATCTTGAAGCCCCATATTATTTATATATATATATAAACGTATGTTTCACCATCCACATACATTTTATGAAGAAGAGCCCATCCTACATAAAATCTCCCTCTGTGTAAGAAGAAAAGAATCAAGGAGGTTTGAAACATAAAAAGTAAATGACAGAAATTTCAGGTTTGGGTAAAATGCTCATTTAATTTAGTTGACAAGGTTCATCATTGTCCTCAATATAGACTAAACATAATTTGTTTTTGTTTTTTGTTTTGTTTTTTTGCTGGCTATAATTTTTTTGACAATTCAGTTCAGTTTAAAGTAATTTATTGACATGATTGTGTGTACATACAGCATTGCCAAAGAATTATACAGAATAATGACAAGAAAACAATAACAATAAAAACTGTATTAGGTGCTAGTAATGAATAAAATCAAGAAAAAAATATGTATGAATGAATACAATCAAGATAAAAAAAAAAAAATTATCATAACATATTTATCAAGGCATAATGAAGAAAAACAATACAGTAATATTATGTACAATGATGTTCTTTGCTTATATTGATCAAGGCAGTAGTTGGTTTCTGAGAGTGTGCAGCTAAAAAAATAATATTAAAATAATTTTTTTCTCTCTGTGTCCTTTTCCTGTTTGTCTCTGTGTCCTTTTTTTTAAATGACAGAAAATAAAGCTAAATATTATGAGAAGAAAATATTTAATTAGAAAATTTAAAGAAAGTGATTTGTGTCTGTTCAGTATAGGTCTTCTGCTGCTGGCCAAACCTCTGGACAGAGAGACCATTGACCAGTATCGCCTCATCGTCACGGCATCTGATGGCCACCCAGGAGGGGTGAGACTGCACCCATCCCACAAAATCAGCGCTATAACACTGACTGACAGCTGCTCAGATTCAAACGTCTGAACTTTCACAACCTCTTTTCATATCTTTCATATAATATGTTTTATCCCACATTCTCGTGTTGCTTTAAATGCATATCTTCACAAAAGCAATTACAAACAAAGCTGGGAAAAAATCTGTATTTCTATATAACTTGGTATTCATTAGTTTATTCCTTTTGCATCGTCATTGCTGTCAAAAACTCCTCAACGATGTTCTGTAATGAGACTTGATGCACATCCTGTTTAAACACATTCACCTTTTTAAAAGAACATTTACTTGTATTATCAGCTTAGCTTCTCTAATGAGAGAACTTCAGCAAACAGAGAAACGCTGGAGTGCTAAATGACTGCATGAAGCTCATTTATCAAACACAGGCTGATATCTGTAGAGCCGATGAAGAGAGAGTTTTCAAGGAAGACAGGCACGTTAAAAGCATTTTGAGGCAGAAGGACATGCCTTCATCTTTCACTGCGCAACGTGATTGGGCAAAATGACTTTCATCTGGTCAAACAAGTCCATTAAATCATTTACATTTCAGATCGTGGTCATAGAAAGTGCAAAGTGGTTAATTAATCAATGTAATTTACCTGACCTCCAACTCTTAAAGCATGATAATGATATCTAAAGAAATATTCAGTGCAGCTCACGTTCTTGAGATCAAACAGGCTTCAGTGGGGTTCAGCACATTCGTATTGCACTTGTCCTTCAGTCTGTGTGTGTGTGTGTGTGTGTGTGTGTGTGTGTGTTTGATGGTGTCAATGCCTCTTGACAGAATTGGAAAAAAAAAAAAAGGAAAAAAAATTGTAGTGCACCTGAACATGTTTTTGCCAAACAACAACTCCATCTATAACTACATAATTCCCTTTCCAGAATATTTTTTTCCTTTCTTTTTTTTTTTTTTTGGTGAATTAATTTTTCGTGCACATCCCACTGGGATTTAAACTCTACATGCTGATCTTGACTGATCGGTTGAATTTATATTCATCACTGTGTGCTATTAAACTTTTAAGCCCCAGGAACTCAATTGCTTATGATTTAATTACATCTCTGCAAATGTGTTTCTGGAATAGAGTCAGAAACTAAATGGTGACACTATTTTTTTTTTTTTTTTTTTTTTTTTTTTTTACAGAGAAGTCATTTTCATTATTTAAAAAGGCAACAAAAAAGATTGACAGACAGCAGCAGGGTGAATGTCAGAGTGAATGCTGTGAAAGGTTCAGGGTTTGACAGCAAGTGCACACTGAACTCCAGGGTTCAGTAAAACTGTCAGGACTGTGCTTTTTTTGTAGATTTATAGGCAAACAAACAATTCCTCTCAAAATTTTCTGCAAAGACCTTCATATGAATATTAAACCATAAATGGTTTTATTTTTTAATTTATTATTTCTATTTTATTCTCTTTCCAGTTTAGTTTTTGCTTTTAGTTTTCGTCATAATTATGTAGTAGTAAATATATATATTTTAGAAAAAAAAAGTTTAGGTTTTAGCGTTTTAGGGCTGCAGAAGTGAATGCTGTAACTAGTATCATTAAACATATTTAATGGCATTTTATTTCTCAGCACAGTCTGGTGTTGTTGCTTTTTAGTGCCTTGAACATAAAACTAAACATTACAACATAATCTATTTTAAATTAACTAAAATGAATTAGCTCGTTTTCTTTTAAATTTTTGTTTTTCCTGTTAGATTTTCATTTGGATTTTGGTTAAGGACAATGTTTTCATTTAATTTTTGTTAACACTGCCATAATCATAATCATTCTTTGTTGCCATTCAACAATATTCTTACCAAAGATTTATTACCCTTACCAACCTAAAAAAACATTTATAAGATAGTAAAATCATTTTGTTTCAGGACCAACAAGACTGTTTATCTGTAACCTTGTCATTCTTATATATTTAATTAATTCCTGATGATATTTAATTAATCTGTCCTTATTTGTAGATTTCTACGGCCACTGTCAGCATTGTCATCACAGACGTTAATGACAACGACCCCAGCTTCGACCTCACTCTACCCAGAAACCTGACCGTGAGGGAGGAGGAGGCCAATGTGTTCGTGGGTCAAGTCAGGGTAAGTTCCACGTGAAGTATCTTTTTTTTTTTGGTGAGTTTGCAGTCTTCTGAGGGTCTCGTGAGGTTCCCACCTGCCGCCCCTTCAACTGTCATGCCGCACAGATCTTCAGACATCACTTTGTATTGTTCTCTAATTAAGTCATGGTAAATTAGAGTCATTAGTCACCTTACAGTCAGTCCCTGATGACTGCTTCTGTTCCGCCCTGCCAAGCGGTTGGATTTTTAATTAGCGTGTTTGATTAATCATGCTTTGGTTGGTTAGAAAGATAATCAATGAAAGATGCGTCAGGCTTTCATTCACAATGCCGTGTTGTCATCATGCGTCTCTTTACCTCTCATTTGTTGCTCTGTGATGTCTTGATCACTGAGTTCGGTGCCGATGTGATTAATAAGTATAAGATGACGCGACAGTGCCTTTGTGCATCAATAAAATTGCGACTGAAATATTTAGTGCGGGTTGACCTCATGTGGCATGATGTTGTTTTCCAGAAGTAACAACTAAACATCTAAAATTTTGTTTTTTGAACAAGTTGGATCCCTCTCTATGAACTGTTCTCTTTGTTTTCATCGTCTTTCTTTTCAATTGATGTTTTTTGTAGGTTTATATGAGCAAACAAACTAAAAAGTCCTCCCTACATGATATGCAAAGATCTTCATCTAGACATAATTAATAGTTGCGTAAATGTTTTTTAATTTAGATTTGATTTCTTTTAGATTTTATTTTATTGTCGATCTCTCTTTCCAGTTTAGTTTTCGTTTTCACTTGATTTCATTCATTCATTCATTCAATCATTCATTTTTTAGCTTAAGTGTTTTAGGGCTGCAAAAGTAAATGTGAAACTGGTATCATTAAAATATTAAATGGATTTTTTTTTTTTTTTCAGCACAGCGTAGTGTTACTGCTTTTTAGTGTCTTAAACCAAACATTAAAAATAATATATATTTTTTTTAAATAAACTAAAATTTGTTGAGATTTTTATTTCTATTTTATTACGATTATTTTGTCTTTCCAATTTAGTTTAGTTTTTCTTTTAGTTAGGCTGGTTCTACAGCTGTCAATATAATATACCATTTGCCATTTTTATTTTATTTTTTCATTTATTTATTTTTTAATATAGAGTTTATTTTGGTTTTAGTTTTTGTTTTTTAGTGCTGCCAAAGTGAGTGCACTCACTGGTATCGTTTAAAAAATTGAATGGCATTATTTTTATTTATTTATTTATTTTCAGCACAGTCTACCATTATTGCTTTTTCCTGGGATTTTGGTGTTTTATAATGTACCATTTGAAGTAAGTAAACGAATGAATAAATTAAGATAATGAAATAATTAAAAAGATTAAATTGAGTAAATTTCAAATTCAATCACAGAGTCTTGAGTTTAGAGATGATATGAATAAAACTGTCATTTAAACGATTTAGTGCGTGCTGTCCTCATATGGCATCGTATTGTTTTTGTGAAGTAACTACTAAACAGCTCAAAATTAGTTTTTTGGATGTTGCTCAAGTCAGATCCCTCCCCCTGAGCTGTTCTCTCACTTTCCATCATCTTTCTTTTCATTTCATCATCCTCTCATGTTCTGTGTAGTCTGTCATGTTCACAACAAGCAGGTGCTCACCAAACTTCCAGGCCTTGCTCTCAAATTCACACACAGATCCCCGTGGAGATCAAAAACACCTGGATTCTTATTGTGCTGTGACAACAAACAAGCGTTCGCATACGGACACTTACTTCACACTTCACAAATGCACATCAGTGTGTTCACGCTTTAGACACTTACAGCCATGTTGTTTGCCACAGGCTAACATGTCCAAAAGCCATGAGATACTATTCACACTGAGAGCTTCAAGCATTCTACAAAACAACCCATTTTGATAGACCTTTTCACCTTGGTGCCAAAATCTGTCTGCAATCAAGTCAAGGGTTCTATTCTATTCTATTCTATTGCAAGTTATACATTACAGTTCAAATTGGTATTTTATTCAGCAAGGGTGCATTAAATTGATCAGAAGTGACATTAAATACATTTGGATTATTACATAAAATGAAAAAAATATATAAAATACATTTCCAATAAATGCTGTTCTTTGGACTTTCTGTTGATCAAAGAGTCTTGAAAAAAGGTATGATTGTTTCAACAAAAATAATGAGCAGCGAAATCATCTTTTGGTTTGCAATCTATGAGGGTCGCAACTGAATCATTTTCAGTGAACCAATTTCTCTGTAATATGAAATGTTGTATAATAAATAGACGAATGAATAAATAAATGTATGAATAATTGAATGAATAAATAAACACCACCATTCACAAAACTGAGGTCAGTACATTTTTAATGAAATTAATACTTTTATTCAGTAAATTAAGTGACAGTAAAGACATTTTAATGTTTCAAATGATTTATATTTCAAATAAATGCTGTTCTTTTGAACCTTCTATTCATTAAAGAAACCTGAAATAAAAATTCATGATTTCCACAAAAAACATTAAGCAATGCAACTGTTTTCAACATTGATAATAATAAAAATGATTCCATGAGCAAAAAATCAGCATCTTAGAATGATTTCTGAAGGATCATGTGACACTGAAGACTGGAGTAATGATGCCGAAAATTCAACTTTGCATCCCAGGTATAAATTACATTTTAAAATCCATTTACATAGAAAACAGTTTTTACTACATTTTTGATCCAGTAAATGCAGCCTTGATGAACATAAGACACTTGTTTCAAAACTGAAAAATCTTTATATATATACACTATATTGCCAAAAGTATTGGGTCGCCCCCTTCTAATGAACAGGTTTGACTATTTTAGTAATTTCTGTGAGTATAAATCTTAATGTTTAAGCATATAATGATATTCTAGGAAATTATGTGCTTCTAATGTTATAGCAAAAGTTTGGACAGGACCCTTTTCTATTCTAACATGACAATGCCTCTGTGTATAAGGCAAGGTTCAAAAAGAAAATGATTGATTCAGTCAGTGTGGAAGAACTGACTGTAAATGCAGACCTTGAGCCAAAAACTCATCGCCAAACACCAATGACTTGTACATATGGGTACAGTCATTTTAGACACTTCCAAAACTGTTGCAACAGAGATGGAAATACAATTTTTAAATACATGAATTATGTTCCCATCGTTGTTGCCACAGATTTGGAAGTGCATTTTTCTGTTCTAAAGAAGGAGGTGTCCCAATACTTTTGTCTATATAGTGTATGTACAAGTCATTTGTTGGCAAGTCATTTGAGTTTTTGGCTCAAGGCCTGCATTTACAGTCATACCAGAGGTGTTAAACTGGGATTAGGACTTGGTTTTATGCAGACCATTCAAGTTCTTCCACACTGACTGAATCAGTAATTTTCTTTTTGAACCTTGCCTTATACACCGAGGCATTGTCATGTTATAATAGAAAAGGGTCCTGTCCAAACTGTTGCTATAATATTAGAAGCACACAATTTCCTAGAATATCATTAGATGTTTTAACATTAAGATTTGTACTCATAGAAATTACTAAAGTAGTCAAACCTGTTCATTAGAAGGGGGCGACCCAATACTTTTGGCAATATAGTGTGTGTGTGTGTATATATATATATATATATATATATATAGTTCTATTTCTAGAATCTGATAGATGAATGTTGCACCATTCCAGTTACATAATGTTATAAGTATTTGATGTGATATATTCCACCTAATATTTTAAAAAAGATTTTTGCTAATTCTTTCATGTTTATTATGCATGCATCTTTTATGAGCATTAGTGTTTGACTGTAAATAAACTAAATATACTTTTAAAGATTCATTTGTCATTTAAAATGAACTAGCGAAGGCAAAAAAGGTGAATCAAAACTTATAATAAATGGTGAAATGTTTGACGGAATAGCAGTCAACAGTGACGTTAGGAAACAGGTTTTTATTAATGTATTGTGTAGTGTTGTTTGTTTATTTATCGCTCTGTTTACATATTCATTCCATTAGTTAATTATTGAGGCGAGCAGATGCCATGTAAGTGTGCTGTCAGGACATTTGATGAGTGCTGCTGGTGAGAGGGCCACGGGCAGCACTTTCATTCCTCAGTGCTCAGATGTGGCTGTAATTTCTCAAGGCTCAGACATGCTCTTTTCATTTCACTTATTTCCATTCGCCCGCATTTGGATTTTGGCCCTTCATCCCCGTCATCTTCCTGTCCCTCCTCTCATCTCTCTCTCTCACTTCTCCCAGAGTCTGCGTCGTTCATGTCGCTAACCCGGCATGCTTCTCTAATAACCCCCCCAGTTATTCTTCCCATCTGCATCTGTAATTACTACAGGAAGGAATTATAGCAGGCACCTCTGAAGCCATTACAGCCAAGCGCTGCTCCCCTGCTTACATACAAATGAGCCGCTGTAACCACGCAGGAATTAAGATTAGTTCAGCAAGTCTTTATTTCTTTGCTCTAAAGAACCGGCTGCGATTACTATTATTATTACTTTATTTTTTTGTTTTTTTGCTGTATTATTATTATTATTATTATTATCATCATTAGTAGTAGTAGTAGTAGTAGTAGTATTCATTTTTTTTTTATTATTTAATTTAATTTAATTGAATTATTTTTCCATTGTAAAGGCTGTGCTGTGGGTGCTTGGTAAAGGTGAAACCAAAATTGAATATAATCTGATTTGAGTAACTTTATATCATAATAACAATATCTAGTTGTTGTAATGGAGTATATAAACTGTATATAAAATATATTTTTCTTAAGTTTTTGAAGGTTTCTCATGTTTAACAAGTCTACAAAAAATGCAGTGCGAACAATAATATTGTGAAATGTTATTTCAATTTAATTTTCTATTTATTCAAATTTTTAAATATATTTGAATATATTTTGAAAATATTTGGAGGATTCTTGGATAAATAGAAAGTTCAAAGGAACAGCATTTATCTGAAATATAAATCTTCTGTAACATTGTCTTTATTGTCACTTCTGATAAATTTAATGCATTATTTTCTGATTAAAAGTATTTAAAAGAAGTAAATGTAAAAAAAAACAAAAAAACATACTGACTCAAAACTTTTATTTATTTATTTATTTATTTTACAACATTACACATTACAGAGAAGGTGATTCAGATTTGATTCAGTGCAAATTATTCAGTGGCAAACTAACTTGATGGATGCAAACCAAAACATGATTTAAATCGAGTTGATTCAAATAACTAAAATTGCTGAATATAGTATATAAATAACAAATTCTGTTTTCAGGCCACCGATCCTGATGCCGGACTCAACGGTCAGGTCCGGTACCGTTTGCTCTCCTTTGTGTCTCTGTTCACCATAAACGCTACGGGCAGCATCTTCACTGCGGTTCCGCTGGACCGAGAGACTCGGAGCCGGTACGATCTGATCGTGGAGGCGTCAGATGGAGCGGTGGACCCTCGCAGGGCCACCATCACACTGCTGGTGGAGGTGACAGACATCAATGACAACAGCCCTGTGTTTTCCCAGCCCATCTACACCGTCAACGTCCCAGAAAACACCCCTGCTGGAACGGTCATCCTGAGACTCAGTGTAAGTGCTTGGTTGTGTAGTTCTCTCGTATCTGAATACGTCGCGATTTGACGTTGCTGAGTGGTATAAGCTGTTGAGAAAGTTAAAGGTGAACTGCGAAATTTCTGTTTCCGTTTGACCCGAGCATCTAACCTGACTTTTAGAAAGGAAGGAAAAGCAGATTGTTTGTGGGTGTGTGTTTATTTATGTGTCTGTCTATCTGTGTTGCGTCTGCTGGCCTGACAGTAACTGGCTGATTATGTGTGTTTAGTTTCCCTTGAGAGTGTGGGGGGAAAACGTCTCTGCGTTTCCCTGTTTATTCCTGACGGGCTGCATATTTAACTAGATAAATATTGACAAGCTTGACAGACCTAGTGTGAAAAGCAGGAGAATGCTGTCTTGTGGTAAATGTGCCTCTAAACGATCATGCTCTTGGGAGTTTTAGCAGAACGCCAACGTAACAACACAATCACCAATGAATTTTACATAAACTAGAGACAAATATGAGCAAAAAGTCTGAGAGACAAACTCAGTAAACTGTTACGTCTTATTTGGATATCATTCGCAGTCCAAATTTAAGGGATAGTTTAGCCAACCATGAAAGTACTGTCATCATGTCGTCTCAAATCTGTAGAACTCTCCTCCCCACCAGATATCAAGGGTGTCCAGTGTTGCCTGGATATCAGTTATGGTTATGGTTAGTCCTGATGTTTTAGTTCATCGTCTGAAAATGTAACCGTTTGACATAGATGTAGATTTGGTTCATATAAAAGGTTAAAAGAAAAGGTTAATATAATAGTAAATAAATATCTGGTTTCTGAAATTAATTAGCAGAATGCAAATGAAGTAAGTAATCGAGTAACTCAAATATGTGTGTTGCATCAAAGCATTTAAAGAAATATCATGCATGATGTTATGGAAGCATATTGCATTGCCATTGAATATTACATTTCAAATTGAATTTTGCTACCCATATGCTTCCATATGATATGGTCACCTGTTTTTCTTTCTTTTTTTTTCTTTTTTTTACCAATATAATATGATGGCAATTTAAATTTTTATTATTTTATTTATTAGATTTTGCAGTATTTACAATATTACAGGTCAAAAGCTTAAAAGATCTCTTTGCTTACCAGGGCTGCATTCATTTGATCAAAAAAGGGGAAAAAACAGTAATATTGTTAAAATTATTAAAATTTTTAATAGCCGTTTTCTATTTTATATATTTTAAAATGTAATTTATTCCTGTGATGACAAAGCTGAATTTTCAGCAACGTTACTCTAATCTTCATTGTCACACGATCCTTCAGAAATCATTCTGATAGGCTGATTTGATGCTTAAGAATGTCTTATAATTATCAATATTGATTTTTTTTTTCAATATTGTTTTTGTTGCTTAATATTTTTGTGGAAATCTTGATACGTTACCATTCAAAAGTCTGGGATAAGTAAAATTTAAGTAAATAAATAAAAGTGACAAAGGTGTTCATAATTTTATAAAATATTTCAAATAAATGTTGTTCTTTTAAACTTTTCTCCATAAAAAATCAATCAATCAATCAATCACATACTAGTTTCCACAATAATATTGAGTGGCAAAAACTGTTTTCGAAATTGATAATATTAATAATTTAGTACCATTATTAATTGAGAACCAAATCAACTTTTGACTGTTAATGTCTGTATATATTGAACACATAATGTTTTAACGACATATGAAGTGAAGTGAAGTGAAGTGACGTGAGGTGACATGACGTGACGTGTGGCCAAGTATAGTGACCCATACTCGGAATTTGTGCATCTGCATTTAAAATGTGTGTAGATGTGGCCAGATATGTGTGTAATCTGGCCTAAAACAATATGTGTTCAGATACACAACACTATCAGCAGGCAGAATTGAAAAAAAAAAGTGAATTTCCTGTTTGGATTCAGTTGAAGGAAAAATAAGGTTGTGTGTGCGGTCGGTGGATGAGGGGCAAATGAGTGACACTGTTTGAAGACAGTGATCTTGCTGCTTTATTTTTATCTCAGTGTGTCTGACACCTTCGGGTCCCCGCAGCACTGGCTGGTGTCAGAGCGCCGTGGGTCCTGGTGACAGAATCTGGTCCGGGGCTGATCAGCTAATCAGATTCCCTGTGCTGCTTCTCTCTGGGGGTCCTGAGCTTTATTTATATACTTCTGAAAGCTTTGAGATCAGTGTAGAATTTAATTCCTTGTGCCTCCCACATCAAAGAAAGACACCTGAAAGTTTCCCACATGCACCCTCAGAGAGACAGAGCTGCTCAGAGCGCCTCTCCTCTGCTGTCTGTTAGCTTTCACTCCTAATCAGCTTCAGATGCACACGCACGTGGAACGCAACTATGACTATATGTGTGCTTAACATGTGCAGTGGCCCCAAAATATATCTGGACACCTGAGGCACACTTAGAAATGTAGAAATATCAAAACAAGTGGCATTTATTTTAAAAAAAGGATATTTCAAACACACTTTTCAAGTAAAACATTTGATGTTGAAAGGTCATAATGCATTTGGAAAAATGCCCAGTATAGTTTGGACTTAATATCTTGTCATCTAATGCAGTAACATTAAATCAGATTAAATGTAATGCGATCAATGAAATAAAAATTGGCCCATTTTTACTTGCTTAATGCATGTTTATGGTCTGATTGTGCATAATTTGGCAGTGCACATTATTGCAAATAGTTCTATTTATTAATCTTTTTATTTATTTAATTTTTATTTATTTATTTATTTTTGTAATTTATTTACTGGCAAGACTAGATAGATGTCCACACACTGATATTACAGCTTTGGGTTTTGGATGCGCACATCTAATTTTTTTTTTTACTTAAAAAATTTAAAAATAATGCAATATTACAGTGGAGTTGATTCAGATTATTGTTGGAATTTATGTCTTAATAAAAAAACCTACTAAATAGGTATGCACATCCAAGAGCCATGGCTGTAATTTTTTTTTTTTTTATCAACTCTTGCCGATAAAACATCAAAAAACTAATTTCATTTGATTATGACAGTTACTTGTATTACTTGCCTCAATTCTGGTATGTAACAGAAACATTTCACAATCCAGACAATCATTTTTTTTAAGTTCAATTTTCACTCAAAAATATGCCTGGTTACAGAAGTGAAATAGGTTATGAACTGCTTTTCATGTTGTCCATGAGGCCACCGTTTAAGATCTCTCAGGTCATCTGATCAGCCAGTGGTCAGCTGAGATGGTCCAATCAGCTGCAGATGAATAAAATCCAAGTCCTGACCAACTTTATAAAAGAAAAATTGACAATTTTGACCCATACAATGTATTTTTGGCTGTTGCTACAAATATACCCCAGCGACTTAAGACTGGTTTTGTGGTCCAGGGTCACATATAAAATACAATATTTTGTGTTCCACAAAAGAAGGAACACATGACTTGGAGAAACACATGGGTTGATGACAGAATTTTAATTTTCAGGTTTGCTGTCCCTTTAAAGGAACTTTTTAGGCTGCTTTATTCCTGCAGTACCTGGCAAAGTGTGGGCTCATTAATTCTCTCTTTTTTAACCTTTATTCTCTCTGTTCTCTTTCCTCTGTGTCTCTCAGGCGGTGGATGCTGATCTCGTCTCTAACGTGACCTACAGAATAAAAACAGAAGCGGCTCGGCAGCTCTTCGCCGTGAACCGTCTGACTGGCGCCGTATCAGTCTTGCAGGCGCTAGACTTTGAGGACTTGGCAGCAAGCAACAGCACCTACACGTTTGAATTGGAGGCGTTAGATCACGGAGGAGTCCTCCCTCCTGGAACGGCCACAGTCATCGTTAGAATCACGGTAAGGCCTCTAAGAGCGCTCATCAGCTTTAAAAAACTCAGTTTTATCACACCAGTCTCAGTGGCAGCACGAGAAACTCTCTTCCAAGTTCTGCAGGTTCCAGGTGGAGATGGTTTGAACTTGGGGGAAGGAGGCCAGTTTTCATCAGGTCTACTGCCGGTGATTGGATTAGATCTTTCAAACCTCGTCCACAGTGTCTACGTGCTAACTCTTCTCGCAGAAGCTCCTCTGACTCTGTTCCAGTAATGCCTACAAAAGATTTGATCTCTGAATTCAATTAGTCTTGAAAGAGAAACCTCTATGTTGGCAGGATTGTGGGCGTTGTTTACTGGATCCTCGCCTGCGTTCGCTTGCTTTCCCGTTGTGATATTTCTGGTTGACGGTGACAGGAGTGACAGACAAAGCTAGGTTCTGATGCTAGCCTGGCACAGCTATTCCAGGCCTGAATGACTCATTAGCTTTGTGACTGCAATTATGTGAGGATTTTAACACGAGCGCTCTCCATCGCCTCCGAAGATTAGCTGGGGGATCAGAACAGAAGGATTAGCCTCCTCCAGTTTACAGCAGCTGGAGCGAGTGCGTGTGATGAAAAATGAACTTGAACTTCGTGTAAAAAGTTCCTTTTTTAATTATGTAAATCTGATAGAAATGTTGTGGTTTTCAGCGAGGGTGTATGCATTAGCATTAGTGAACGCAATAGCTAACACGGATTAAAATGAACACTCTCAGGAAACACTCTCAGAAAAAAAGGTACAAAAGCTGTCACTGGGGCGGCACCTTTTAAAAGGTCAATTTTACCTTATTTACCTCTAAAGAGCGCATTTTAGTACCTAAAAGGTGCATATTAGTTTCAATGACAACTTTTGTACTATTTTTTTTTTTTCTGAGAATGTACAGAATGTAATAATTTTGGAAGTAAACATTATAAGTTGGCATTGTGAGCGCACAAAATGCAATGTTATAATTAAACTAATGCAGGGAAAATTAACTTTATTTCTGTAGGTAACATTAGTAAATGCCTGAAAAAACACACAGACTCAAATCACACCTTTTCTTGTTTTGGCCAGAGAGAGCGACCGACCAAAACAAGGTCGTTCCACACAAGTCCTTTGAGCGGCCGCCAATGGCTCATTAAATCAGTTTTGCTTCCTTTGATCACTGCAGTCCGTACTTGCCAAACTGTGGGAAGTCCAGAGCAAATACATGCAAATGAGCATCGACCCACCTCGCTGTAGGGTTGCTTGCATTTATCAAAATAATCTGTGCTTTTTAAGTTTGTTCAAAAGATGCCATTTAACAAGTTTAAGATGCGGTTCTTTTGTGTTTTTAGACAATAATTTAGGGATTAGGTGTATAAATAATTATGATTACAATTTAATGTTAAATGCAATTAATTATTTTGTATTTCATAGTCAATGTTATTTTAGTATTATTTATTTAGTATTATAATGTTTAATTAATATTTTGAATATACTTTTATTTTTTATAATTTCAGTTTCATTCAAATAATTTTATGTGCGTTTGTCATTTTTTACTAGTAGTATTTAGGCTGATTTTTTTTTTTTTTTTTAGTTTTATAGTTCTTTTTAGTTATTTATTTCCAGTAAGTAATGTTTGTGCTAAGTTTGGTTTAGGTTTTTTTTTTTTTTTAATCTAATATTTATATTTTAATTCTTTTCAGTTTGTTTTCAATTAACAAAAATGTTTTAATAGTTTTTTTTATTATTATTGGATTCAAATCTCAGCATTTAAATAATCAATAACAAGATATAAAAATTCTGTTATTGTTGGTTCATGATAAAAGATTAAATCATTTGAATGCATCTTATAAGAAATGTAAGTTGTTACTCAAGAACAGTTTTTTGCATGCTTTCAGAAACGGTGCTTAAATAATGGATAATTTTGACTTTTAAGTTCTGATCGACTGATCTGCATGGCCTCTCGTGGCTTATTTTAAATTTATTTTCTATTATTAGACAGATTTAGAGATCAAATAATAAGCTTTTTTGGCCTAATAATTCATTGAAGTTATCAGCAGTATGTGGCACATAGATTTTGGGTTCAAAGATTGTTTCTCTTATTAAAGTGTGTGTTTACAGATCACGGTGACTTATTTCTTATGAGACAAAATTAAACCCCCAGAGATTTTCATGATCTTTGCAGCAAGTGTTTTGTTGTGATGTGAAAAACAAAGCGGTGAATTGTGGTTTTGCTGCTGCTCTCTTCAGATGTGCCTTGAATTTTGAGTTTCTTGCGTTTCGCAGTGCTCTTTACCTTCAACTTAGCAAAGTTCGCACACTGTTAGTTTTGCTGCAATGGAGATGGTGTAACAAATTGTAATGATGCTTGAGCTGAGGTGAAGGCAATGTTATTAATGTCAGGGTAGAGTCATCATAGCTTGGGCTTATGGGAGATTTCAAAGGTCTTGCAGGGAAAGATGCTTTTCTCCTGACTATCAGGCAAAGTGTGGCTGTGTGTGTGGGCATATCCATCTGTGGCCAAGACCCCTAAGAACATTGAGAGAGGGTCACTTGACCCCTCTGAATAGTTGCAGGGTTGTTTCGATCTTGTGTGTGTCTGTAGCCCCCATCGCCTTGACTCAGAGAAGAGCAGCTCGCAGCGTATAGATCCATATCTCCTATGCTGTAATTTCAGCCACTTGAGCTCATGCTGAGGTGAAAGGTTAGGGTGTATCGATGTGCATTTCAGGTGGGTAACTCCCAATGAGGGGAATATCACAGAACTGAATATAACAGCAGCATACTACTGAAATTTCATGTCTCTCAGAGGTTCGGTTCCAAAACCTAGTGAGCCTAACAGCAATGAAAATGAAACCTCATAAATGGCAATGTTAACAGTTGATACACACACACACACACACACACACACACACACATACAAACATTTGGAATAATTGAGATTTTTTTTTACATTTTTGTGTCTTATGCTCACTTAGGCTGCATTTATTTGATGAAAAGTACAGTAAAAATAAATTACATAAAATAAATGTATACAATAAACAATACATTTGCATTAGCTTCTATTTTTATATGTTCAGCTTTTTATTTTAGCTTAATTTACAGTAATGTTATGTGCTTTTGTCATTTTTATTCATTTTTGGTTTTTAATATTAGTATTTAGGTTTAATTTCTTTTTATTTCATTTCAGTTATAGTTTTAGTTCACTTTTAGTTTTTGTGTATTTACAGTTATTCATTTTTTAAACATAAATTCATCTAAGTTAGATGTCAAGGCAACATTTCTTATTGTTTGTGTAGTGCTGGGCGAAAGTTTGTAACCAGGCTGTTTTGGGGCACCATTGACTTCCATAGTAGGAAAAAAAAAATACTATGGAAGTCAATGGTGCCCCAGAACTGCTCTATTTCCCACATTCTTCAGAATATCTTCCTTTGTGTTTAGCAGAACAAAGACATTCATACAGGTTTGGAACTACTTGAGGGTGAGTAAATGATGACAGAATTTTCATTTTTGGGTGAACTATCCCTTTAAGACTAGTTAGTACATTAATTCATTTGAATGCATGATTTCATCCCTGGCCTCTTTTGAATTTCTTCATCTGAAGTCTTTATATACTGTGTTGTTTTATTACTGCGTATGAGAGTTTAGTCTCCCACTAGCGTACCTGTTTACATGTCCCTCCATTAACATGTTAGTCTGCTGTTGTGGATGATCGGTTTGTTCTGCGCTGTCACTCTCTCTCTCTCTCTCTGCATCTTTATTTGATTGATCTGACAGAGCCGTTTTACGTTTACCATCTGGAGACCGGCCTCTCTCTCTCTCTCTCTCTCTCTCTCTCTCTCTCTCGCTTGCTAGACAACTCCGAAATGAAATTACACTCAACGACACAGAAATTTTGACACCGTGGTGAATCTGGAAATGATTTTTTGTGCTTTCATCAGAGAGTGGAAATATTTATTTGGCTTTAGAATGCAGCCCAGCATGCGTCTGCAACTTTTACAGCTGGAGGGAAACGCAAGGCCATTACAGTATAGCAAAGACACACGTCTCTTATTACCTTATAAATTACATAAACAAGGTTATCCGCTGCCTGAGGTTTGGTTTATTCAGAGTGGCAGCGCACGCCAGGGGCTGGATATGCGCTGAATGCCTGTAAATGTTTATCATCCACAGACTGTAAAACAGAAAGATGTTTTGTGGGTTTTTGAGTCTCTATATGCAGTGCGGACGTGTTGTTAACAGACTTTATTGGTTGTCAGTAACTCTGGAACACAGCGGCAAAAGTTTCAAAGACGTCTGAATGTAGTTAGTTTGTAAAAGTAGTTTTAAAGTGTGTTAATTTGTCTGTTACAACTGCCAAACTTCACAAACAGCTTTACAGCCTCACTTTTTTTTTGTGGTCAATTTTGGTTCCGTCGCTTTCCTCCAAAGGGAAACAAAGCTCGCAGCAGGGGTGTCAGTTATACAGAGGAAGCGTTTTCAATTGGTGTTCAGGAATGGCCTTTTCATTAGCGGGTGTTAAAATGAACAGCGATGTTGCTGTTGAAATGTGTAGCTTTTAATGTTTTGCTGCGTGGTTGCTGCAGTTGTCACAGATTTATGAGCTTTAGTTGGAGCCGGCGACGGTACATTCAAGGAAACAGCAGGGGTGCTGGAACCACATTTTAGCCCACGTCTTAAGTCAGTCGAACATTGAGTGATGTTACAATATTGCCGTCAATACGCTCATAAAAGTGCATATATTGCACTTATAAATGGATTATATACACATTACTGTTCAAAAGTTTGGGGTCAGTAAGATTTGTTTTTGAAAGGCTGCAAGTATTTGATGATAGTATAATATCAATAATCAATTTTATTTACATTTTAGAGTTTAAAATATTTTCTATTGAAATAGTTTATTAAAATATTAAAAAGTAATGTAGCCATGTAATGGCAAAGCTGAATTTTCAGCAGGCTATTAGTATTATTATCATCATCATAATCAGTGTTGAAAGTAGTTGTACTGCTTAATATATTTGTGGAAAATGTGATATCTGTATTTTTTATAAACAAAGTTCTAAAGAACAGCATTTATTCGAAACAAGAACCTTTTGTAACATTATGAATTTATTTATTTATTTATTAGTGCTGTAGTGACTCTGAACATGTCTGTTTTGTTGCCAAATTGGATATTGAGTGGCATGTTGGGATTTTTTTTTTTCTTGTGAGGAAAAAAAAGACCACAGTATAATTCTTTACTCACTGAAAATCTTCCTCTCAAAGCATTCACATCACTATCAGTGCAGACGCAAAAGAACCAACAACAATGGCATCACTGACGTCAAACCTCATGCCAAGGCATATCTGAATAAATGGGGATACGAATAAGCTTTGAGACAAGATTTTCAGTGAATAGCGATAAGTGTTTTTACATGACAGGGCGAGTCCTGACAGCAGGTGAGAGAGGACACTGAGGGGTGTTTGAGGTGACTGAGTCTGAATCCCTCCGTACGATCGGGACCCTGTGTGCTTACATCACTGTAGGGGACAGGAGTGTGTCAGAGAGAGGTGTGTGCTGCCGGGAGTCTCTGACACACAGCTTAACCTGAAGGAAAGAGACACAACACTGTCTGACACTGAAGGGTTTTGAGTTGAGGTTTTATTTTATTCTTTTTTTATTTCAAGAATGCTGACAATGCCAACGAGACGAAACAGTCTATGTGTCATATGTAGTTAAAATCCAAAAATAATTATTCACTTTTTCTAAAATATTCATATGTGTGTGTGCGTGTGTGTGTGCATCTCAATATTTTCGAAAAAATTAGGAAAAATCAAGATTTTATTTAAAAGGTCATAAGATTACATATATTGCCAGAGTAAAGCAATGAATAGACAAAAAGTTACTTTTGAGGTCAATAAAATATTTGTTGTGTTAGGAGATAAAGGAAGAGATAAAGGAGGTAAACTCGACTTTTTCTTCTGTGGATTACAAAAGGAAACATTCTTTAATAATGTACGGGTGATTTTCTATTCTATCCACTTCCAATCAATGAGTACTAAAGTTTTCAAGCCTCAAAATCAACACAAAAACACAGAATGGAACAGAACGCAGCTGTTGTTATAAAACTCAAAATATATATATTTTTTACAATATTTATTTTTAATATCTTAAAAACACAGCTTTGGTCTTCTGTATACTTTAGATGCTTCTTTGAATACTGTAAATGTCATGAAGACATGGGTCTTTATGTTTTAAAAAACTTACATGCCAAGTGTCCTGTATAGAAATACACTTTAGCTGGATAATGTGTTGTTACATATTAATAACATTAGAAAATATTCATTTTTAAAAAATATTAAACAATCTTAACTTTTAAAAGCAGTTATTTGAATGTAATGTGTTTTTTAAATAAAAAAAGTATTGTGAAGAAATGGTAATTAATATAAATGTTTGCTTAGTTTACTGGTGTTTTTCAGTAATGCACACTTTTATGTTTTATTTCTGTTAATAACAGTTTCAGGCATTGTTTGCCACCATGGATGCTGTGTTTTAGCAGACTGTGTCAAGCATAAAACAGTTGTCTTGAAACTGTTCATTATGTTGTTTTTACCTCCTGTAAAATATTCTTTACATTTCAAGCTTGAATTTGGAATAACTTTCAAAATGTTGCTAAAAAAAAAAAAAAGAGAGACATTTTTTCATGTTTGCCTCCACTGGCCCTGGCTCATCTGATCCACTGACCTGACTGAAATCCTTATTGTTGAGCCCCGAGCGCGCTCATATTTTATTCTCGCAAGGTTACACATCTACAGATCGCAGCCAAGGTTTGCAAAAAATTATAAGAGGACGGCCTCATTATTATGAGTGGCATGCGTTTGTGAATTTCTTGAGGCTGTATTTTGTGCATGTGTGTGTGTTTGTGTGGCAAGTTCGTTTTTGTTTTGATGTCTCGGAAGAAAGTTTTTTGATGACCCTGGAAGCCCCACTGAAATACCAGATTCATCATTCCGGTTGTGTTTTGAATCACCATGGAGACGTGAGAGCAGCTCAATCTCGGTCTCTCTCAGGCATGACTGGAATTAAAGTCGGATAATTCTCACTTTAAAAATCCACTTCTCAGAAGCGGCCTTGAAAGGAAAAGTGTGCTGCAGAACAAGGACAGGAAGTGACCGTCCTCATTAGGGTCCCGCTCAAACACTGATGATTACAGTATGAGCGGCGCTGCGTTTCCAGCCCACGCCGGCGAATGGGATAATGACACTGTATTTATATGCGTGGCTGCAAAGGTCACTGGGTAATGAAAGCTCCTCCTTTGCCTTTCTGCTGGTTGAACCTCATGTCCTGAGCGTTGACTTCCTTTTATTTGAAAAGATATAAAGGGATGAGTAATGGACTTCCATCCTTGAAGTGTCACTACAGAGCAGAAGAACCAGCGGCCATTAATCATACCACCAGAGCATGAATACAATCACCAGACAGAAACGTAATGTGTCCTGCTAATGTGACTGACTCACATTTGAGTGTTGACAGTGACACCCGTTGAAAGTGACTCATGAATGTCAGACATTAAACAGTTAACTGATTTTATTCCATATTAGCAGGAGCAAGTCCTGTCTAATTTGATGGCTTAACCCAGAAGGAATGCTTCCTTTTCAATTTTTAAAGATAACTGTACTCTTTAGGGCTTAGTTTCTACAATATTCAGTAATCAATATTACAGATATCATTTTCTTTCTTTTTTTTAAATGCATACTGGACAAAAGTTTAGAACAATTAAGATTTTTCTCAATTAAGCATGTTTTTAAAGTCCTACTCAAAGCTGCATTTATTTGACCAAAAATGCAGTAAAAACATTGTTATTGTAAAATATAATTTAAAATATTTTTTTTCTATTGTAATATTTTCTATTTTTTTTCTTTAAATCTTACACAAATTTTGAGTGATGCCATTTCCACAAAAGCAAAAATTGTTTTCAACATTGCTTAATTAGAAAAGTTTCTTAAATGAATAATAGAATTTCAAATTGAAAATAGAAGAGTTACTTTAACCCTCTGGGGTCTGAGGTGATTTTGGGTTTGATTTCTGAGGTTGTTATTGTGAGTGTACATAAATAAGAGTAGACACTTAACAGTTTCGATTGATGTATAACACTTATTTGTGTGACCAAAATCAACAGAGTATTTTTAGTGTCTTTTGCACTGATCTTAAAAAAAAAAAAAAAAAAAAAAAAAAAAAAACCTGGGTTGGTCACGCTGGCATGACCATCGACCCCAGGGAGTTGAATTCTAATAATATTTCACAATATTACAGTGTATACCAGGGGTGTCAAACTCAGTTCCTGGAGGGCCGCAGCCCTGCAGAGTTTAGTTCCAACCCTGCTCCAACACGCAAACCATATAGTTTTCAATTGAGCCTGAAGGACTTGATTAGCTGGATCAGGTGTGTTTAATTAGGGTTGGAGCTAAACTCTGTAGGGCTGTGGCCCTCCAGGAATTGAGTTTGACACCACTGGTGTATACTGTGTTACGTCCCAGATGTAAGGGTCTAGGGCAGGGGTGGGGTACACTGATCCTGGAGGGCCAGTGTACCTACAGAGTTTAGTTCCAACCCTAATCAAACACACCTGAACCAGCTAATCAAAGTCTTCAGGATGCAGTTAGGTTTTTTTTTTTTTCGAGGTTGGAGCTAAACTCTGCAGGAGAGTGGCCCTCCAGGATCAACATTCCCCACCCCTGGTCTAGGTTAAGGGAGTAACAGAGAAAGTAAACATAAAACTGGTTGGGGTGAGTGAGTACCAGTCCCCTGCCCCACACAACAGACATGTTAAGTTCCAAAATCAAGTATTTTATTTACAAAATTTCCAAATGACAAAGTAAAATAGGAAGCAAAGTAGACTTCAGGAGGGAGAAAGGCCAAAACAACAAACAAAAGGACCCTCTGACTAGTTAGGGAGTAAACTGTCTAAACTGACAAAACAAAAGAAAATTAACAACAGAAATGTACGCTAAATCCCTAACTAAGCAAAAACAAGAGAAAAAGATTCACAGAAATAAAATGGCACCCACCTCCCTACGGCTTCCAACACAGAGAGACACGTAGCGCAGCAACAACAACACTAATTACTTATTCAGAAGGCTACAATAAGCCGTAACTTGAGTAAGTTTTACACAGTATCAATGTCTGACAAAACTATAAAAGCAACACAAGGCAGGCGAGAGGTACACCACTCTGAAGTCAAGCTTCAGTGTGGTAGGCATGTTGAACAACTTTTGAGCTTGCAGCCTCTGCACAGTACCAAGCAGCAGGTGCGAGCGATCACCTTCCTCTCCTCCACACCTGGTTGAGCAGCAGTTACACACACGGAGAGACACAGAAAGACAGAGAGAGAAAGAGAGCACACAGCAGCTCATAGCATGCAACAATATTATATAGATAAACACGGAACGATACAACTGTATCAAATGCTGTAAATACAGCATAAGAGATTTCTTAATTATTCTACACTTTCGACTGATAGTGTCAATGTATATATTTTTTTCTTGATATTTTGTGAAATTAACTTTTAATAGCAGTTACCAATAGCTATTAAAATTAATAGGATTTAATATCATATAGCAATATTTGTTGAAGAAATGTAAAAAATGTGTGTGAATACACAAAAATGTCTGTATGTTATTTGTTATATTTCCATATCGTTGATATTTTGTTTAATTAATCAAATTAATAGCATTTAAAGGGGTCATATGATGCAATTTCAAGTTTTCCTTTCTCTTTGGAGTGTTACAAGCTGTTCGTGCATAGATGAGATCCCTAAAGTTGCAAAGACTAAAGTCTCAAATCCAAAGAGATATTCTTTATAAAAGTTAAGACTCGTCCACGCCCCCCTAAAACGGCTCATTCAAACATGCCCCACATGTCTATGTCACTATGTGGGAATATTTGCGTAATGCTGCCCAAATGTTCAGGCAAAGAAAGAAGGCGTGGTTTCAGTAAGCGCAGTAGCGTTGATGCAGCCATGTCAGGGAGACGCTGTGTGTTTCTATGCGAAAGCAAAAGCACTTTATTTGGCCTTCCGAAAGTAGATGCAATTAGGAATCATTGGTTAAGATTTGTTTACAACACAACAGCACAACCCAAATGTTCGAATTTGTGCAACGCATTTTATGGACGACAGTTTCGTGAACCTAGTAGAGTACAAGGCTGGCTATGCACGAAGGCTATTTCTAAAAAAAAAAAAAAAAGGTCAATTCCGACTTTGCTATGACAATCTGGCGCTTCTGAATCAGCAACTGTAAGTATGTTTTGTTATTAGTTCAAGTATTTGCTATTGACTGTTCAAATGCGGAGTTTTGCGCGTAACGCGTCGTGTGTTTTTGTGTGTGTGAGGGGAACAGGGTCACATCACAGCAGAGTGTACAGCCCGTCAGAAATCGTCTTAACCGTGGCTTGTGTACTGCAAATACATACGAGCATCATCACCGTGTCTGTCACGCGACTCTGTTCCCCTTTCAGGCTTGAACTGATAAAACTAACTTGAAAGCTGAAGCTCGCAATTATGGCAAGGGGCATTACATTTCCGACGCGTGCTTGTGGTGTTCGGCCAATCACAATGCACTGGGTCAGTTGGCCAATCAGAGCAGACTGCACTTGTTGGAAGGAGGGGCTTTGAAGAAAACGACGCGTTTGAGAGAGGCGGGGCATAGAGGAACTACAATAATATATAGTATTTGAAAAATAATATGTTTTTTGAACATTAAAGCATGTCAACATATTCTGTTACACCAATCACACAAAATAATGATCTTTAAAATAGCATCATATGACCCCTTTAATGTCATATAGACTGTCATTTGTAGACTGTCTGCTTAATATCATCTAACACTTTATTTTGATGGGTCCACAACATACAACTTACTGACTATGAGAAACTTTGCAAGTATATGTCAAATTATTCTACTAACCCTAAACCTAATCTAATAGTCTACTCTGAGAGTTAGTAGACATGTAGTTGCAAATTAATGAGAATTAGTTAACATGTAGTTGACATGTAGTTACAGAGTTACTTATAGTTAGTAGAATGTCTAAAGTGGACTATCAAAATAAAGTGTAACCATTTTCTTTTTATGTCAGAGACTGTACTTTATAGTTGATGGCGCTTGATTTTGTATGATGAAATAATGTTTCTATTAAAAAATCCTTCATATTTTTATTATGTAGTTAATGTTTTATCAAAACAATGAATCCCTCAGGGCCGTGCACTGTGAATATTGTCATGGCTGAAAGGGTTGCGATGGCCTTTAGCCATGATTGTATTCGTAATACAGAGGACTTTAATAGTGCATTTAATGATTCTTTTTTATCATAATACTGCATCAAGACTACTGTATCTTTTCATATAAAGATAATATTATCTATTAGCATAAAGTCAGGGTATCTGTGCTTCCAAAGCTCGTGCGGTGTTGTATTTTAATGACTAAGAATCAGATAACTTCTCTGCCACATTCATTATAGCAGATTTTGCCTGCATTTGATGTTCTTATTCGGCATGATGACTGGATTTTACAGATGAGAACCAGGACAGCAGCGAGAGATACAGTAATGTCAGGTCATCGGATTTAACTTTACTTTCCCTAAACGTGGTATGATCGTCTTAGCAGAGATTAAGGTGGTCGGGTGAGGTAAATCTGTCGGTTTTACTCTTCCCGTTCATGCCGTCTGCCGTCAAACAGACTACAGCGCTGTTTATTTTCATGGCCTGCCACAGAAGCTGTTATATTATGCATTCCTTCTTTAAATAATGCTTTGAAAACATGGGAGGTGCCAAAGAAATATGACACAAATAATAAACCATAGAAAAATTTTGACATGGACCTAAAAAAAAACAGTAGAAACTAATTTCTTGGCTGTCAGAGATGTAAATGTGATGTTGCTTCTGTCTCTTTCTACTGCAGTATAAATGACTTTGTATGTTTACCACAGCACAAAGCATCAAACATTTATGACGCAGCCAGACGGAAGAGCTGTAAAGTATCAGTAGAATGAGGTGCAGCAGACGGAGCTCTCTGTAGCTCTACAAAACATGATGCCCGAGAGACCTTTGAGGAAGTTCAAACCAGCTATTCAAAGAAAAGTCAATCCTTTAAAAGAATAGTTCACTCAAAAATAAAAATTCTGTCATTTTTGATTCACCTTCATATCATTCTAAACCTAAAGGAGATGGTTTGCAGAACGTCCAAGCTGTTCTTTTCCATATTTTCAACCGAAGGCTGTCAAGCTCCAAAGAAGACCAACATAAATGCACCAGAAACATAGGCCTACGTTTTGAGCAACACAGTTTGAAGTTGTTCAAATGTTTTTAAACAAGGTCTGTTTTGCTCACTAAGGCTGCATTTGTTTAATCAAAAATACTGTAAAAACTAATATTGTGAAATATTTTTACAATTTAAAATAGTTTCTATTTTAATATATTTTAAATGTATTTATTCCTGTGATGCAAAGCTGAATTTTCAGCACAGTCACGCCAGTCTTTGTCACATGATCCTTCAGAAATCATTCTAATATGCTGATTAACTGCTAAAAAAGAAAATCTCACAGTGTATCAATGCTGAATATATATGGTTACATTTTTTCAAGATTATTTGATGAATATAAGGTTTTACTGTCATTTTCTAATTAATTTAATGTGTCCTTGCTGAATAAAAATATTATATTCCTCCAAAAAAAAAATCTTACTGATTGCAAACTATTGTAGTGATGTGTAATTTTCAATGAATAATGACTCATTTCAGTGTGTTCCTCACATAAGACATTGAAAAACCTAAATACTTAAAAAAAAAATAAAAAAAAAGCAAATAAGGGCTTTTATTTGCCTTTTTGGAGCTTGAGAGCCACTGATTTCTGGCTTTTGTTGTGTGGAAAATAGCAGCTTGATTGTTGCAAATGATTTTGATTTGATGGCAAGGAAAGAATATATAATGAAACCCCTTTTGAAGCAGTGATAACAATAGAAGTCTGTAATTATCTAATAATGTGATGCATAGAATTAAATATAATAATACACCAACTTTGGTCCTTTAAACTAAGTTGATGTGCTCTAGGGATGTGTTGATACTAACCGTGTTCCTCCCTCAGGGTACGCCTGCCAGTAAAGTGCGCTACAGAGTGGATCAGGATCTGTCTCCGTACAGCGGAAGTATCTTTGATGTGGAGACGGACACAGGACGAGTTATCACCAAAGTCAACCTGAACGAACAGCCCACCGCTGTCTTCAGGGTGAGTCTGAGCCGACAGGCCATCCTTCTGCTGTTATATACTTCACTTGTGCTTGAGTTCAAATCCAGCAGAGTTTGTTTTAATTCACGACTGTTTATAAAAAAGAAAGCAGTATGGAGAATGAAATGACTTGGATACATCTGATTTTTGGACGTACTAAATTGACTAGTAAGTCAAACCTATGAACTTTTATGTGTATACTTTAAGATTCATTATGCTTTCATTTGATGTCGAGAACTAAAAATGACCAGTAGCCTACTTTTACAGCATGTCTACATATACATTTTTAACATTTTAACACTATACCTTTGTTCATTGTTAATTCATGTTCCTTCATAATACATTATAGATTTCAAGTATAAATTAACATTATTTAATGTATTATGAATGGACACAAATTAACAATGAACAACAGGATATTTTTAAACTTACATTAACCTAAATTGCATACATCTTGTGAAAGTAATGTTCATTTTAAATTTACGAAAAGGTTAGCATTAATCTTTACAAAAATGATATTTTTGTGAAGTTTACAGCATTCATGTTGATACTGAAATCCAACGTCAAGCAAAGGTTTTGCTCAGCTGAAGTCAGGTTAAGATTTCTCTTTCTAATGTCTTAAAGGCCAATTCACACTGCACCGACAGACGCAGACAAACAGCAACAGACAGGTTTGTTGGGTTTTGTCGGATCAGTGTGTTAACCCTGTCGGCATCTGTTGCTATTCTGCATTTGTCTTCACCGATTGAACATGTTGAATCGCCATTTGTTGGGTCTTAGAATGTCTGGGAAGTGACAGACTATAATCGGTTGGCCGTCAGCATTGATCTGTGTCTGTTGGTGCAGTGTGACTTGGATTTAAGATCATCAGAAATGGAAATGGTTTTTTTCAGATGGCCACCAATAAATAACCAGCATGCATCTCATGTAATTTGCCCAGTTATGCATATGCATGCCTGGTAAGCAACAGATGTAGCTGTTTATGTCATAAAGTTCTATTAATAATTCTCTATTAATAAGAGAATAACTGTGTTAACCGTAGACAGCATATTGTGCTACTACTTGATAGAAAAGCTCAAAACAAACTTGAAAAGCTAAAACGAATCAGAGAGGTTTACTTCAGAATCAGTAACTTATTAAAAAGAGGGGAGGGCTTTAGTTGTACGCTTTAGTTACTGTCTCCTCCGCTATGACCTAAATCAATGTATAAATGAATTAGCCTAATGTTAAATGAGGTCAAATCAGTGTACCTTTGAACAAATGTTGTTTTTCTGTGCTAGAATGACTGTGTTTGAGAATGAAGGATGACATGCCATTTAATCAATAACATTCATGTCTTAGGATTAATTTTTAAGCTTTAGGAAGGGACAAATGCAGTATGTGTCCTCTATGTATACTTTGAGCTGCTATTAAGTACCTGAGCAAAAAATTAAATGTGTTGGTCTGTCTGTAAAATAATATTCATATTTACAACAAAAACTAGTTCAATGACAAATAACGATGTCCACGATTGTGAAAATTTGCACCAATTAATTTTGAATTCATGTTGCTTTCAAACATTATTTTTTTGAACGGTTATAGCTTTTTTGAGACATAAAATGGATTAAATGTATTTTAGAAATGTCTAGTGGTTTACCCTTCAAGTGAAAAGTTATGACATATTTTCCTTTTACCTTGAATACAAATGAGTGTATCCAAGTTTTCAAAGAAAAAATGTTTTTCCAAATACCATGGAATTTTAAATGAGTATCAGCAAGTTTTCTTGCATTTACATTTAAAAAACTGAACTAACCATGAAAGACAAAATATGTGATTTAAAAAGAAAATCTTGGCTGTATGACTTTAGAAATGATGTGACAGACAAAAGTTTTATAAGTTAATATATTCATCTAAGCTCCATTATGTCTTATTCCTAGACATTTTACTTTATGCCCCACAATAAATAAATAAATTCAAATTCAGACACAAGTCATTGCCTATATGAACTGCGTTTTAATGTATTTTTCATAATCTCTTCTCGTAGCTGGTGGTCATCGCCTATGACGATGGAGAGCCAGTGAAGACGAACAGAACTACAGTGGAAATCACTGTGCTGCAGCCCTCCAGGATTCCCATCTTCTCCGAGGAAGAGTACAGGTGGGTCCCGCTGCCTGTAGAGAGCGAGAGAACAGACATTTACTTATTTATGACATGTTCTCTTTGAGCTCTGAGAGTCAGAATTAGTTTAGCACATATTCCCCGCAGGCTGATTCAGAATCTCTGCATGAGTAATGAGTGTTATCTGTGAATATGTGACTAGAAGCGCTGGGAGGTTGACTCGAGCTGTTCTACAGCGCTCAAACGCTGTTGTTTCCAAAAGGGCGCGTATGCAGCTCGTCATTGTGCGTCAGTGCAGACATTGAAGCTTATAGCGTGTTACGGGGTTTAAAGTTTAATGTTAGAGAAGTGCTTTATTTGCAATTTTGATCAATGAAGACACGAAGACTTATAGCACTAATAAGGAACACAATGAATTTATAATATTTTTAATTGCTGTGTAGTTTAAAGCTTATAGCTTTTGAACCACGCAGAATCATTTTTTCATCTGATACTGTACCTGCTGCTACCTGTCATGCTAAGTTCAAGTGACCAGATGTTCAATCATTTTGAGTTTTTTTTTTTTTTTTTCTTTTTTTTTTTCTCTAACTTCACCCAGAGCTTTTATTGAATATTTAACTTTTTTGAGAATGGTCATGCTCAGATTATTTTTATATATATATATATATATATATATATATATATATATATATATATATATATATGTGACCCTGGACCACAAAACCAGTCATAAGGGTCAATTTTTCGAAACTGAGATTTATACATCATCTGAAAGCTGAATAAATAAGCTTTCCATTGATGTATGTTTGTTAGGATAGGCCAATATTTGGCCGAGATACAGCTATTTGAAAATCTGGAATCTGAGGGTGCAAAAAAATCTAAATATTGAGAAAATCACCTTTAAAGTTGTCCAAATGAAGTTCTTAGCAATGCACATTACTAATCAGAAATTGATTAGTTTTGATATATTTACAGTAGGAAATTTACAAAATATCTTCATGGAACATGATCTTTACTTAATATCCTAATGATTTTTGGCATAAAAGAAAAATTGATAATTTTGACCCATTCAATGTATTTTTGACTATTGCTACAAATATATCCCAGCGACTTAAGACTGGTTTTGTGGTCCAGGGTCACATATATATATACCAAGTTTTCACATGGTTGGATCATGGTATTCATCTTTTCAAGGTCAGCCATATTGCCATTTTGAGTTTAGTCAAAAATGTATTTTTACTTTGTACATTTTCATTGAATTTTCTAGCTTGGACTTTTTTTTTAACCAAATGTAACATGTAACGTACATTTTTGCATGTACCACATCAATGAATTCGACCATGAGGACTGCATTTAGGAAGTATGCATCCGAACATTTTGAAATTATTATTTTTTTTTCACTATTTTTAAATGTTTTATTTTTTAATAGAAATTGTACTTTTTAAATCCCTTTTTTTTTTTTTTTTTTTTTTTTTACAAATTAAAATTTGTACAACTAAATTAACATAAAAATTAACATAATAAATAATAATTAATTATGATTTTCATTTAAATTATTCAATTCAATTCAGTTAAACTATCCTATTGCCCAGTTGATAAATGTGGATTATTAGGCATTAAGGTGTTACAAAGATTAACTTATATACATTTCTGTCAAGCTGCTTTGAATCAGTATGTATTGTGAAAAGTGATATGCAAATAAAATTGTCTTTTGACTTGAAAATTTACTGCTTAGAACACATTGTGTTTGGCGTACTGTACCTGGGACAGCAAGATCTTTTCCTGTCGGCATATTTTCTCCGTAAGCTAAAACAGCATATGCACAAGCTAGTTCGGCTATTTCCCTGCTGCTCCCCTCCTATACCTTTCATTCCTTTATTCCTTTTCTCTCACTGTCATTGTTTTTTCTCCTTTCATTCTTTCTGTTGAAGCATCCAGGAGAAAGAGAGTTTTGTTCTTCTGGTCAGAGAGAATATATGATTTTGTTTTGTACTTTCTCTCCTTCATGCAGAAAATGAAAAAAAAGACTTTTGACTTAAAATATAATGGAAAATAGGCAAAATAGAACTTCAACCAGAAAAACAACCCTTCTGCTAGAATATATAGGAAAGAAGTTGTAAATTATTCCCTAGAGCAAGCAGATGTGTGTCATTTTCAAGATGGTGTAAAACATCCAATGTCTTCAGAAAGTATTTAGACCCCTAAAAATGGGCCTTTTATATGTATTCAGGCTTTTCATGCAGCACTTTGTAGCAGCGACTTTGTCAGCGATTGCAGCATTGAGTTGTCTTGTTTCTTCCAGCAGACAGCCCGCTGGGATTCTAGCTGTTTCTCTGTCTGACTGAATGTGGACTGTCTGTCATTATTGATGGTGTCCAGCTTAAAGCTGTGGCAGGACCATTCAAGTACAGTCAGGAATCTTTCCTGATGCTCTGAGGTGGCTGTTTGCTCCTGTACATCATTAATTCTTCAACATAGTTTGGTGGATTTCTTGTAGATATAGTGGCATTGACAACAGTGGAGGTAGCTGTGCTTCTGCAGCCTCAGAATGATTCGTCTTATCAGTCTTATTTATAGCTTATGACAACATAAGTAGGTAGTACACTACCAGTTAGAAGTTTAGGGTCATAAAGGGATAGTTCACCCAAAAATGAAAATACTGTCATTAATTACTCACCCTCATGTCGTTCCAAACCCATAAGACCTTCATTCATCTTCAGAACACAAATTAAGATACTTTTGATGAAATCCGAGAGCTTTCTGACCCTGCATAGACAGCAACGCAACTGACACGTTCAAGGCCCAGAAAGGTAGTAAGGACATTGTTAAAATAGTCCATGTGACATCAGTGGTTCAGTAGTCATGGTACTCTCATGAATGGCTGTGGAGAAGAAATTGTTGAATAAATAATTATTTTTGTTTTCTTTGCGCACAAAATGTAATCTTGTAGCTTCATAAAATTGCGGTTGAACCACTGATGTCACATGACTATTTTAACAATAATATACTATAATATACTATAATACTACTGTACCTTTCTGGGCCTTGAACGTGGTAGTTGCATTGCTGTCTATGCAGGGTCAGAAAGCTCTCGGATTTCATCAAAAATATCTTAATTTGTCTTCCGAAGATGGACAAAGGTCTTACAGGTTTGGAATGACATGAGGGTGAGTAATTAATGACACAATTTATAAAATAATATTTTAATAATATTTCTCAATATTACTAGTTTTACTGTAATTTATACAAATTAATGTGAAAATAAATGCCTTGGTGAGCATAAGATACTTAAGTAAATAAACAATAACTAAACAAATGCATAAATAAATAAATATTTACGTGCTAGCCTAGCAACTTGCATTGAGATAAATTGAAAAAGACCTTCTTAGTTGTCACTAGTTTAAGTTTACACGCATACTTTTTTATCAACTTCAAATTTTAGGTTGGGGGGGGGGATAGACCCTAATGATGCAACTTACTTTTTAATTTGATTTTAATCAAAAAATAAATAAATCTTGGTATTATTTTGTGCTATACTAGAGAATATACTAAAGTTTAGATTTCCATATTAATCTTGAAATTGCATGAAATTGAGCCATTGAAAAAGTTCATTTCAAAGTTCATAATCTCTACAGAAGTTCTTCAGCTCCATGCCTTCCCTGTAGATCTATCATTCACTGTGAATTGTGGGATTTCTATCAGTGTGTGTGCTGAAGCATGTCCAGTCAAGTGAATTTGTAGTGAAGGTCTAGAGCTGATCAGATGTAGCAGGAAGCAACTGAACTCAATTTGTGTCATAGTCAGTTGTCCTCACACTTCATTTAAAAAGCATGTGATTGAGAGTTCAATGCATTATTTAAAAGTCTATTTACATTTAACCAGTTTATCATCAGTCTTTTGGATAAAAGACTAAATCATTTGGTGAATGAAGTAGTTTAGTTGCAGAAGGTGACATATCCTGTTACAGCATGTCACTGTTTACATTGTTTTCTGGTTCGCAAACTTAACTTCCATGTTGTGTATGTTTGTTTCTGAGGACATGATCTCTCTGAAGCATTGCCTTAATTTCAGAGTCCTACTGATGTATCTCACAGCAGCAGTTTCCATAGCGATTAAGGATAAAAAGTCAGTCTATTTTAGGCTTGAGCGATTGGCCATTCATCGGTAAGATTGATATATCACAGCTGGCTCCTGAAATGAGCTAAACTCATGTGCTCAATCGGACCAGTCTCATTAGCATAGCTGCATATACAGCCGAATGATTTTCAACTGTTCATTTGTCTGTGTAAATGAATAATAAATGAACTAACAACACATGTATGCATTTATTGCAGCGTTTGATGTGTAAAATAAGCATATTTTAGCTGAATAAGAGCACAGCATGGTACATGTGTAACAGGTCAGCAAAGAAACAAATACTTCAAAAGTGACAGTAATTTCTTTTAATATGCCATCACAGGAATAATAAAAATCAAAATGGAATTTTAAATATTATATTGAAATAGAACAATGTTATTATACATAAATAATATAATATAATATAATAATATTTCACAATATTACCTTTTTTACGGTATTTTTGATCAAATAATTGCAAATAATTAAAAAAAAAAAAAATTAAAAAGGACTACTTATGATGTTACCCATAGGTTCCTGAACCATTGTTTATTTTTTTTTTTCATTTTTGTTTAATAATAATAATAATAATAATAATAATAATAATAAACTTTTATTATTATTATTATTATTATTATTATTATTATTACATTTGAATTAAATAAAGGCAGTTAAATTGCCTTTTTTGCTAGTGCACTTTGTAAATTTTAAATCTCTAAATATATCTAAAAATATCTATTCTTACTTCCTCCTCATTATTATTCATGGTAATTTGTGTTTCTGGACACAAAATAAATGTTTCCGTGATTGTGATTTCATAACAAGCAGTTTTTAAAGCTTCATAAGAGTTTGAGGCTTTAGATATTTTTGGATATGAAACTTTTCTTATTTTCTAGTTAGCTTTTTTAATTTATTTGTTTTTTCTACTTTTCTAGCATTCTCCAAAATAGAGGTTTTGTAAGAAATGAAGATAATAAAGTTGTATTCTGTCTCTTTCCAGCGGTGGGATTTGAGTTTTTCAGCCCATTCAACTGTAATGTTATGCAGTCTGAAGTCCATTCTGAGAGGGCTTGGTGTTTAAAGCTGGCTGTGTGTTGACTGAAGCAGTGGGCCAGAGAGAACACTTCACAGGAAGCTCTAATGGCGTGAGCTATAGACAGCATGCAGCGTTTCTCTGTAGACCTCATTAGGCTGTGGACTGCAGCTGGAACACTCTGGAGATCTGATTAAAGCACACCGGATTAAAACGGGTTAAATGAAGACTTATGAAGCTCTCACATAAACATTCAGTGTTTTAAACAATGAGCGAAAAGTACTATTTTTGGATGGCTGTAGCTCTGTCATGTATTGTTTGTCAAATTTAGTATTTTGACTGCTTGATGTTTATAACTGGAGACAGATGTGATCAGTACTCTGGAAATATTCACACTAAATTTTTCATCACGGTCGGCTCAGATCCGTCAGGAATATTATAGAGATTGCAATACAAGGTGTCTTGCGGTATGAATATTTAGACATGTAAACCTCTACATTTTTTAAAGATTTATGTCCTTAGTATGTTGTTGTACTTCCTGAATAACATCTCTGAGGACAAGTTCATACATTCTCAAGGTCTTGTTTACCAACAAGTGATACGCACACTCAAGTGCATACTGCAGGGAAGTTGTCTTCTGTTGTCACGTCTTGTCATCATCATTGTGTGCTTTGCCCAGGGCCTCTGTCGCATTGACACCTCTACACTTTCAAACACAATAGATGAGTCTCCCAAAACCTGTCAAGAACATGTCTGGGTCATATTTCACCCCAAAACAAATTATGTTTTGCATAAAGAACAACATTTTTTGTACTGTGACATTTTCTTGACAATTAAATGCATCCTATCCCTCCCATTTCTCATTATCGGAATGCAAAAAGGTTTCATTCTTTAAAAAATAAATTGAATGAATAAATAAATTGTGAAAAATTTATACATAATGGTTGTAAATGTTGTGATGTTTTTAATATATGTAGATATTTTTTATGCTGTCAAGAAAAAGTAATGAGAATCATCGAGGATAATGAGAACTACAAAAAAAATGTAAACTGTATTTAATTGTCATGATGTCAAAATGCAACAAACAGAAGTTTTTCTTTATGCAAAATATATTTTTCTTATTTTCTTTTGATTTGGGGGTGAAATGTGACCTGGACATGTTTTTGTGAGATTATTCATTATTCATGCGAGAGTTTGTGTATTTGCATGTCTGTGGGTGTGTGAGAGGAAGGGATCGAGAACAAAGAATATCTAAACTCTTTACCCAGCCAAAAGAAACAAACACAAAGAAAGAAAAATCTGTATGTGCTTCTTTCCTTCTCTTTAACTCCAAATTAACCAAATTAACTTTTGCTCAAATCAGTGTAATCAATGTAAAACGTTCTAAAGACCAATTTAACTTTTGCTCAAACGTAATTCATGTAAAATTTTCACATGTATGTTCACATTTCCAATGATTAGCATTTTGCAATTTTATATATAGATGGACACTTCCATCTATTTTCAGTTTATAGCAAATAGCATCATGGGATATAAGAAAGTGTATTAGTTTTACCTCATTTCTTCCAGTTAAAGTAAGAAGCAAAACAGCTTATCCCTATTGCAGTATGTTTGCAAGGTTTGATGGCCAGTTGTACAGACACATTTTCATTTGATATCACCTGGTCTTGTGTTTCTGAATGTCCATTATGAGCCGCTTGCAGATTAGAACTGTTATGCCTTTTATTATGTCTGCAGCTCTCTGGAATACTTGATTCTGATTAGACAACCTCCCCGTTCCACGTCGGGGTCTGATCTCCCCGTCGGGTTTATTTTGCAGTAATGACCGTCTGATTGTACGTTATCCCTTACATAATTAATACAGTTCATGAGATGAACTGCTTATGATACTGGACATAAAACAGCGCTGGCTGTCTAAATTAGCATTCCTTGGGGCAGATGAGAGTACATTGTAAACTCATTTTAATCTGGTCATTAAAGTGCTGGTATGTTGTGTAAGCATTTTCTGGAAAAAAAAAAAAAAGATTTTGTGGAGAGGTTTCTGTGTAACAGTTTGCAGAAGACACTTTTAGAGAGATCCCAGCAGACCTTGAGTTTGAATTGCCGAAGACTCTAATAAATGGACTTTCGGTGTCAAATTGAATAATGTAGAAATTACTGGAGCTGGATCTTCATCTGTAAGTGTGTCATTGATTACTGATGCAGAGTTAATGCTGCTTTAATTCACTGTTAATGAGCTCTGATGAACTGTTCATACACACATTGATTTTATCACTAGAGGTCGAAAAGTGGTTGTATTTTGGGTGTTACTTTCTACTGCTGGCTGCCTTAGTGTTATTGGTGGATTAATCTGATCCCATTTGTGTTGTGATCCAATCTAAAGCAATGAGCAGTCGTGCAATCCATCAATAACCCATTGCTTTTGATTTGATCACAACCCAAATGGTTTGTATTGCTGGTAGCAATAACATGCCATTATAATTTGACACAGAATCTATTTTTTTGCTGCTAAAAATGAACATTTGGAAGGCAAAAGTGTTTGTTTATAAATTGCAGTAGTGCATAATGCATCATATCATGAATGAACGAAGATGAACGATTATCCGTGCATGAATCAAACTCACTCAGAATGTGACAGTTCCATCACAGTTTTCCACACATCATTTTTCATGATATCACTTCATGTGGTGTCGTTGCTCATTTGCATAAAGTTAAACTTATCAATTATGGTGCAAAGCTGTCTAACATCTAAAGTGCAGCATGTCAGCATATAGTATACTACAAAGGATGTATTAAATAATGTGTATATATTATGTATTACATATTATAAATATGTATTAAATAATAAATTTAATGCATATTTGCTGATAAACGCATTCATTACTAATTAAATGTAATAATTAAAAAAATTGTCAAATGCCAACAAAAATATTATATATGTATATAAATATATTATAATTATTACATTTATTTAGCAATTAATGCATTTTTCAGCAAATATGTATTTAATTAATTATTAAATTAAACATTTGTAATGTTACAAAATATTCTATTTAAAAATAAATAAATGCCGTTCTTTTCAACTTCATCTAAGAATCTTGAAAAAAAATGTTTCCACAAAATATTAAGGACCAAAAACTGTTTTTAACATTAGAACCAATATTAATAACTGAGCACCAATAATAATTTAGAAGCAGTTTATTAGAATGATTTATGAAGGGTCATGTGATATTGAAGACTGGAGTAATGATGCTCAAAATTCATCAAAATCATCTTTGCTTCACAGAAATAAATTGCATTTTATAATATATTCAAATAGAAAATAGTTATTACAAATTATAATATTTCATAATATTACTGTTTTTACTGTATTTTGATCAAATAAATGCAGCCTTGGTAAGCATAAGATAGTTCATTAAAAACATTGAAAAACCGTAATGTTTCCAAAAAATTGACAGGTATATGCAAATAATAAAATGCTTAAATTTATCATGCATAGTTTGGTTAGAAAAGTAAAAAGAAAAAAAAAAAACACTTGCTGTATTTATATATATATATATATATATATATTCTAAGTTCTGACTTCCACTGTTAATATTCTAGTTGATTCAGTGGCATAAAATGTGACTCTACACTATATCCAGAAGAGCTAAATGGACTGTGTGATTAGACGGCTGTGTAAATGCAGTGAGAGGATGACAATGAGAAGATTACAGATGTGCTGATGAAGATAGTCATGAGTTATTGTGTGGGAGTGTGCAGCAACTCATTTCCATTAAAAAGATGCTCCTCTTTTTTGTGTCTCCTCACTCCTGCACTGAGGTTCTGGCTATTTCTGTCCTCTGTGATTCCCATGGTAACCAGCGTGAAGCTGAGCATCGCTGAGATTTCAGCGTGACCTCGGCTCCTCGCTGTCAGTGTAGCGGTTGACTGCGGCAGCACCCTATTGTCTCAGAGACAGAGCAATGCGCTTCACCCCGTTTATGGCGCAGAAAAACCCAAGCAGTCAGCAGCTCTTTGTCGAGATCTCACGATGATGGCTGTATTTTGACTGTTGGACAATAGAGACAAGAGTGTCATGCCCACCCACTTCTGACGGCTGGCGTGTGGTCCTCTCCTGTTCGAGAAAATGTACAGAGGCTTTCAAAACATCTGTGAGAGGAGTACAAGAACTGTGACAGTTCATTCAGATAGACCTTCTGCTTTTTGTCCTTTCCTCCACCCAAATGCTTTACAGGAGCTTTGTCTCACTCTAAAACCACACAATAGTCATATTTTCTGCCATTTTTCATAAACGAACACAGGTTGATACTTCTAATACAAGTGATGGGTGTCATACGTGTATGTATAATATTGTTTAAAAGATTAGGGGTGAAAAGATTTTTAAATGTTTTTCTTGAAGGCTGCATTTATTTGATCAAAAATACAGGAAAGTTGTAATATTGTTTCTATTTAAAATACACACACACACGTGTGTGTGTGTGTGTGTGTGTGTGTGTGCGCGCGCGCGCGCGTGTGTGTGTGTGTGTATGTGCAAAGTCAGCTATGCATCACAGGAATAAATTACATTTTAATATATATGAATTTTCAGCATCGTTACTACAATCTTCAGTGTCACATGATCCTTCAGAAATCATTCTAATATGCTGATTTATATCTAAGATGCTGAAAACATTTCTGTATTTTTAGTATCCTCTGATGAATAGAAAGTCAGAAAGAACAGCTTTCATTTGAAATAAATATTTTGTAGCAATGTAAATGTTTACTGCCACTTTTGAATAATTGAGGCATCCTTGTTGAATAAAAGTAATAATTTCTCTCAAAAAAAAAAAAATATAAATAAAACCATACAGACCACCAACTTCTGAACAGTAATGTATATGGTTTGAGTGCTTGACATCATCAAAAAAAAAATTTCCTTCCCCTTTAAAAGTTGATTTTAAAGTGTATTTATTTTTGTAGCCAAACTAGTTTTAGCATTTTATTATTTGCGTTAAACATTGTTTTCATTAGAACAGACCTCTGACCCTTCAGTTGAGAATCGCTGGCCTCAGAGGTCAGCTCATGTTGTAGACAAAAGCTTTAGAAATGGATTTTTCTTTAGACCCGTGATTCATGTATGCTGCTTTTAAATACAGAAATTAAACTCTTTCACCTCTTAAAGCAAAGTCCTTCTGTTCTTTCTGCACTTTCTTTTGTGGAGGTGGAGGGCCTATTGAACTGCTCTGATGTTTATACAATATCCAACAGGAAACTGACATTTATGTCACAGTATCTGCGCTGGGACTGACAGTTCTCCACCGCACTCAGCTGCGTGTTGTTTAAATGCTGAATGAAGTTTGTCATTTGCTCTGCTTTATTTCTGCAGGTTTAGTCCGGTGAGTGAGAGCGCTCCTGTCAGGACACCTGTGGGAATGATTCTGGCCGCAGCCGTCAACACCACTGTCTTTTACTCCATAGTGAGCGGAAATGAAGGAGGTGAGTTTTTAGACTGAAGGGAATTCACTAAACCTGTGTGCAAATGTGATTCTTTGATACGGAATAATAAAATTTAGCATCAACCGGCGTACTGTTTTCCTGGTTGAGTTGGACTGCAGATGATTAGTGAATAAGATACAACCCTGAATTACTAGTCATCATTGGTGTTAAAGGCACTGTGAACTGTTCTCTGATCCGTTTGTGTTTGCAGGTGAGTTCATGGTCAATAACCGCACTGGGATCATCTACACAAATAAACTTCTGGACTACGAGAACGTGACCAGTTATGTGCTCCGTGTGCAGGCCGACTCCCTCGCCGTCATCCTCGCCAATCTACGCGTTCCTTCCAAAAGTAAGAACAACACCAAAGCACACTTTTCTTTAAAGATTTTAGAGGTTTAAAGTGAAATAAATGACAGATACAAAACATTTTAAGCTGATATATATACAGATATATTTTGGGGAACCTCATGAAACCTGTCATTATTTTTCCTTTTTATCATAATTGGTGTGAAATAAGAAATTGAAGCCAATTTTTAGGACTAATAACATTTTTTTAATGGAGACATTATTTTTGCAACAATTAAGCACATTTCCCTCTATATGCATATTACTGTAATCCAAAAAAAAAAAAAACAGTAATTTTAATTAACGTAATGTGGAAAAACATTATAAATGTTGTTTACTGCATTTAATTCTTGCTTTATTAAAATCATTGCATTGCAGTCATTTCTAAATATTATGAATTACAGTCATGATAATGATTCTGTTAATGAGAATGATTTATAAAACTTCAAAGTGTATTAATAATAGTAATTATTATTAGTTACATTACCAGTCAAAAGATTTTGAACAGTAAGATTTTTAATGTTTTTTTTTAAGGAAGCTCACCAAGCCTGCATTTATTTGATCCAAAGTACAGCAAAAACTGTAAAATTTTGAAACATTTTTTTTTAACTATTTTAAAAAACTTTCTATTTGAATATATTTTAAAGTGTAATTTATTCCTGTAATTTAAAAGCTGAATTTTTAGCATCATTACTCCGGTCACATGATCCTCCAGAAATCATTCTAATATTCTGATTTGTTGCTCAAAAACCATTTATTATTATTAGTATTATTATTATTATGTTGAAAACAGCTGAGTATAATTTTTTGTCTGGTTTCTTAAATAGAATAGAATAGAAAGTTCAGAAGAACACAGCATTTATCTGAAATAGAAAACTTTTGTAATATTATAAATGTCTTTTTCATCACTTTTGATCAATTTAAAGCATTAAAAGTATTAATTTTATTTAAGAACAGCAAATCTGCATATTAGAATGCTTTCTAAAGGATCATGTGACTGGAGTATTGATGCTGAAAATTTCGCTTTGATCACAGGAATAAATTACATTTTAAAATATATTCAAATAAAAAGGAGTTATTTTAAATAGTAAAAATATTTCACAATATTACTGATTTTGCTGTATTTTGGATAAAATAAATGTAGGCTTGACGAGCCGTTAAACTAATTTATATGATTTCTTTATTTAAAATGTTGATTTGTAATCATAAAGAGCCTCGCCTACTACATTTTTACAATAGGATAATGAAATTGAACCTGTTATTTGGCAAAATATGTGTTCATTATTGTAATTGGTTGTTATTTTTTTGTTTAAAATAATAACTGCAATAGGATAAACCACACTCTTTAATTATGGAAATGTCAGTGTACTGCAGATCACCAGCTCTCTGGTGCTTTAATGCATGTGCTGAATCTCAGTTAGAGCAGGAGTTATTGGAGAGGTCATAAGTATAGAGCTCATGCAGTTTATTGAGGTTGAAAGATAGACAGCACAGGTAGAGCAGAGCACATCTCCCTCTTCCTGTGAGAGGTCCGATCTTCCTCCAGCGGTCTGTGTACATTAAAACTGCATAGATGTGTGCTGAAGGACGAGAGCAGAATACAGCTCAGATCACTTTAAGATGGACACAGAAACACACGCATACATTGAATTACAAAGCAATCCATTTTAGATGAGTGGCTTTTTGTGCGTGGCTCTGTGTGCTTATTTTAAACCCTTTTGTGGTCTTACTGTGAACAAGTTTTCAGTGCATGCTCAAAAAAATATTACATCAAAATCTAATAACTTGCTCTGCCTCTGAAACAGCTTTTTATTATTGACAATGTTGACTTTTAATTTTAAACCCTGATTTGATCGTGCTTTCAGTTGTCGATAAACGTGTAGGATTCTCAATCCTGTTTGAAGGGGTGAATCCCTGCTGGCAAGATAGGGTTTTAATAAAAGTTGTCTGTCTATGGAGCAGAATTGTTTTTTTTTTTTTGTATTTTCAATCTTTGCTACATGACTAGAGAAAACAGAGAGAAAGGGACATACATGAAAAAATATTACACATTGTTTATATGCTACCTACATTGTAACAATACAAAGCTGGTTGAAAATTGGCAAACTTTAACACATTTAGCCATTATCCATTCTGCAGATTTCCTCCCAAAATTGGCGTAAAAATGTGGGAAATGTTTTCTGGTCCTGCAAATGACAAAGTATAAAGTCCACTGGGATATGTCGAGTAAAGAGGCTTCCTAAAAACGTGGGTGTTTCAGTAGATTAATAGGAGTCTTCCAAAACCGATTGCAAACTCACAATCAGGCCCATATTTTAAGACTCAATCAAATCCCAATGGATGCAAAATCCCGTCCTACATTTTTTGTTGTTGTTGTTCAGTGTGTTTCTCATTGAATATTCACTCAGAAATAAGCCACATTACAGAAATAAAATGGGTTGCAAACTCCATTTCATGTTAAATTTAAAGTTCATTGAGCACATCACAAGCCTTTGATAGGAAAATTGTACAAATCACAAACATGAGAGAGTGAGAGTGTGTGTGTGCATATGTCCTGCCATGTGTCTTGTTTTAACTTTGATGTAAATTTTGTTGTACATAACAGGACTGGCACACTTTCTCTCTCTCTTGCTTCCCCACCTGTTTTTCTTTTCCTCATTTCTTTCTTTTCTCTCTTATTGAGCTATGATATACAGCTCTTCATCTGCGCTTTCCCCTGTGTGTGCTTAGATCTACACCAGATGACTTTATATATTGTCGTTTAGTGCAGCAGAAGACAAATGCTTTCTGACAGAGCATATTTCTCACGTCTGCCACAGCGTGGAGAGGGTTGCAGCAGCTGCGTGTGTTTACATTAACACTGGCTTTTTTATTCAAACTGTGACAAATAGGGCTTATATTTCCATAAACTAAGGTCTGTTTCTTCTGTGTGTGTTTAAATATAACCAGCGAATACGGCGAAGGTATTTATCGACGTGCAGGATGAGAATGATCATCCTCCGGTCTTCACAAGGTCTCTTTACATCGGAGGAGTGACTGAAGACACTAAGACCTTCACCACAGTTCTGAAAGTCGTGGTGAGTATATGTGTTATTTATTCCTAGGCAGCAGTGTAGGAGCGAACTGAAATGTCATGAGGGCACATTATAAACCTTAGGCTGGATTCATGAATATTAATTAGGTGACATAACGCTCACCCTGTAGTCCTAACTGATTTGTTGAAGGGAGGCAAGTGGGCACTTGCCATTGACAAAACAAACATTTGGGCTTTATTTTCTTATGATAATGTCAGGCTTTGTGCAGAACACAAAAATAGAAATTTTGAAGACTGTTCACATGTTTTGCAATGGCAGATTGTAGGGACCAAAAACAAACTAAACACTATAAAAATAGTTCATATATAATACATTTTATGTTTATTTTTATTTACTCGTAATCTCTGAAATATCTCTGAAATGTAATATGAAATTGTATTCAGCTTCTAAAATATCCAGGTTTGACACTACAGTGCAGTTTTTATTTTTATTTTGCATGAACGTTACGCAACAGTTCAGATATGCAGGATGGAGACATCAAGATTTTTTTTTTTTTTTTCCTTCTTTATTCCACAGAGAAATCTATAAGCATAAAAGTTTGAACTGACTTAGGAATTAATAATAATTGAAGATTCATAGATCATATACTGTACATTTGAAATAGTTCTTGAAATAGAATCTTATGCTCACTGCATTTATTTGTTTAAAATATAGTAAAAACTGTAATATTGTAAAATATTATTACAATTTTAAAAAAATAATAATAACTTTCTAATAATATATTTTAAAATGAAATTTATTCCTGTGATGCAATAATGAATTTTCAGCAGTCTTCAGTGCCACTTGATACTTCAGAGATCATTTTAATCTCTAAATTTGTTTAAACTTGCCTCTAAATATGGCATTGCCTTAACTGTAGAATCATAATATTAAATATGATTTGTTGTGTTTTCACATTTAGAGTGGTAGTGCTGTTAAGCACAATACTAGCAGAATACACTGGAACAATGGTGATTAATTCATGGGGTTTGTTCTGCTGGTGTTGGTGTCTGCAGTACATTATATTTCATTTTTACAGCGAAGAACTTGCTGTTCACATCCTGACACAACTGTCAACACTAGAGTACAATCTCTCTCTCGCTGTTCAAATCTGCACACCTCCCCCCACATCTTAGTAACTGTGCTTAGACAGCTTCTCTCTCCATTCTGACAATGTGGAAGACAAGTGACGGACACCTGTAAAATACCCACCAGGATCTGTGTGTTAGGCTACCGCAAGGTGACCGTTATCTCATAAATTGAGTCTTTTAACATCTATAAAAAGCATTAAGGCGTACAATCTGATGATATATTGGGATTATTACATTTCTAGGTCATCGCTGAAGTGGAAGCTGTACAGCTTTTGTATTTAATTCTCTATTTCTTCCAGCAAGGCTTTTGAAGGGATAGTTCGGCCAAAATGTTATTTTTTTATAACATTTAAAGTATTCTAGTTTCTAGTTCTTTTATATAACCAGTAGTTCTGTTGATTTCATGCATTAGTTTGGTGCGATTGATTAAGGAAAAATAATGTGTTAAAGTTATTATTAGTACATTTATTGACGTATATTGATTTTAAGCAATAGTTCAATAAACAAGTACTGTTAAATTTTAGAAACAATATCGTCACTACTCTCTGTTTTGTTCAATTTCACAAGTAAAAATAGTTCCAAACAAAGCCACAGTAAGCAAGCAAGTCACTTTCTTGAATCAGCTGTTTGAACAAATCTATTGAATGAATGACTCATTCATTAAGACAGTAACTTGCTCCCACCTACTGGTGGTTTTAGTTTCATAATATCATATATCATGTCATCATTTCATATTCCAATATTACTTTTTAAAATAAAAAACTAATACCTTTAATAAACATTAATATTTATTACTTTTATGCTAGGTTAAATCAAAATATTTCTTTCTAAAGTGCTGTTTTGTAATGCCTATTCAATGCTTTTCTCATCTAACACAATAATGACTTTAAGTTATCCTTTGGGGGGGGGGGTAATTTTTCAGGGAAAATTGATGTGCGATTCACTTGAAACACTTGACAGACCTAATAACAAACAGATAATGTGAATTTCTCAAAATCATATTCGTTTTCATATATGCTTCTGCATGTAACTTCATGTGTATCAGGCTACAGATATCGACACGGGAAACTACAGTAAGATGGCCTACAGACTGATCATCCTCCCCACACCCGAGGGGCAGGACAGTTTCGTCATTGAGCCATACACTGGTGTCATCAAGAGCGCCATCATGTTCAGAAACATGCGCCGGTCCTACTTCAAGTTTGAGGTCATCGCCAGAGACAACTATGGGCAGGGATTGAGCGGCAGGGCTGATGTGGTGGTGAGTGCACGTGACCTTTGACCTGCATGCTTGTTCATGCACCTCATTCAAAACGATGATTCGAACACAACTGAGAGTTCCCACTCAAAGCACGTCACTTTGAGAAATGACATTTTCTCTCATTCCTCTGGTTATGCAAAATGAATGTTTGGGGTTCAAGTCAAATCACTGACTGAATAATTTAAAAAGAGTCTAAATTGCATAACAACAATCAGCACTGTTATTAAGGGAAAATATCTCTCCAGAGTGTCGATTTGGTTTGGTAAATACATTATGTTTGAATAAAAGTTTGCGTGCGGGAGTGCATATGGTATTTGTGCACTACTTAGTGCAGTAATGAATATATAAATAAACTGTTTTTGTGTCAGCTGAATTATTTATGCTGCTGTATCTCCTGAAGTGTTGCAGTCAGTGACTTGTGCAGTTCCCGGAAATCTCTTGGCTAATGAATGCCAAATAAAATAAGAGGGATTTTGGAACTGATGTGAGCATCAGGGTTTTAAACTTCATGTCAATAATGTTTGTGTCATTTTCAATTTCCACTTGCAGTAGAATTTTCTGCTGGTGTAGAAAGTGATTCTCAAAGCATTCATCTGGATGCTACACCCTTATTGACAAACTGAATTAAAGACCATTACAACCGCAAATAGCACTTTAAAGCTGGATGGTATACAGTGGGGTGGGGTCTAACTCACAAAGTGTGAAAATTGTTTCAATTTAATACATTTTTCATTGCAAATTACACCATTATAAAAAGTCTGTAGTCAGTAAGATTTTTTAATGTTTTTTGAAAATAGTCTCTTATGCTCACCATGGCTGCATATATTTGATCAAAAATACAGTAATTTCTGAAATATTCTGACAATTTAATATAATCATTTTCTATTTATTCTTGTAATGGAAAAGCTGAATTTTCAGCATCATTATTCCAGTCTTCAGTGTCAAATGCTGATTTGGTGCTCAAGAAAAAAATCTTATTATTATCACTGTTGAAAACAGTTGTGCTGCTTAATATTTTTAGTGGAAACCAGGATACATTTTTTCAGGATCCTTTGAGTGGAAAGTTCAAAAGAGCTGCATTTATTTGAAATGGAAATTGAACCATTATAAATGTAGTTGTCTTTTCTGTCCTTAATGCATCCTTGCAGAATCAAATTAATAATTTCTTTTAGAAAATATTACTGACCCCCCACACTTTTGAATAGTAGTGTATATTATTAACATAATTTCAGTTCAAAATTACTATGAATGTTATGTATAAATGTTGAAAAAATTATAGAAATTTGGTAATGGCAATATGTTTGAGCTGTTATAACAAGTTTGTGTAAAACCAGATGGTCATCCTGCGCTTCCATGGAAGCAAGAACACCTGACTGTTTATGTCATAGCATTTCCTAAAATATTACAACTTCTGATTTATTTTCAGGTTTAAATTCAATTTTTAATTGTGATGCTTTAAACAGCAAAAATGGTAGCAAAAATCTTTATGAATCTGCCTGGTAACAGTAAATGTTTGCTTGAAATGATCATTCCTCTGATTTAAAAAAAAAAAATATCACTCTTAAGCCATTTTGGAGAACATATATCATCATCATCATGCTGAAAAATATCAAGATCTGATTATTTTAGCTCTGGCAGCCTGCCCTGTATCACTTGTGCATATAAATTACACCACATGAATCAAATCCTCCGTCTCTTTCGTATTCTGTGTGGGTTGTAGGTGTCCGTTGTCAATGCCTTGGACATGCAGGTTGTGGTCTCTAATGTGCCGCCCACTGTGGTGGAGGAGAATAAAGAGCAGCTGATTAGGTGAGAATTCCTCCCTCGGTGTGTTTCTCTGCACTGCTGCTTTCCTTGAGTGGCATTTAAGTGTTTCCTGCACTGTCAGCAGCCTTTGTTTTCCCACTTACTTTGATTTAAAAGGCCACCTCAATTGTTAAAACACAGAGTTGAGCTCAAATGGCAAATTCCAATAAGCAAAATAGAGCTACGTTGCTCAGTAGATTGCAGAATAATCATAATAAAATACTAAATGATTGCTTTTTAATACTAGTCAGGTGTATATATTGCAAACTGAAGACAGTAAAATTTCATTCATTCAATGTTCTGTATGCTTTACGCATGAGTTATAGGAAGAATTCAGAAACTCTGTTATATTTTGAAATCAAAAGAAAAAAGCTATTATATTTATATCTCTATCACCTTAATGTGAAAAGTCACATTATTTAAATATTTAAGGATTTATTTGTTTTGCTTGTTGATTTATATTTTATTTGATTTATATGTTTTACTTATTGGTGCTGATTTTTATTAAAAAAAAATTAAAAATCTGACAAGATGATTGTCATGATCATTAATGGAAAATAATCAGTGATATAATGTGAAATACATGAATAAAATGAACTTACGTGGCAAAATATGTCCTTTTTCTTTTAATTTTGGGATGTTTTCTGAGATTCACCCTTCAGGTTTAGCAAAAATAGATAATTTTCAGTGCTTTTTTTAATTAGTTTGTAAAGTAGAAGTATCAGAAATTAAGTGGGTTTTGCATCTTAATGTTTGAGGTAGATAAAGTAATTTCATTTCCCATGTTTTTTCCCCCAGTATTTTGGAGCGCTATGTGCAAGATCAGATCCCTGGTGCTAAAGTGATAGTGGAATCGATCGGCCCTCGGCGGCACGGAGAAGGTTATGAACTTGAGGACTACACCAAATCAGACCTGCAGGTGTACGCCATCGACCCTCTCACCAACAGAGCCATCTCCAGACAAGAGCTCTTCAAGTAAGCCAAACACAGCCACTCCTGACACCTTTAACAAACAGTCTACTAGTTTGTTTCCAACATTTGGAAAAAGGGGGAAAAGTCAGAGCCTTTTCCTCTGTGTTAAATCTGGTTTGCAACATTTCGAGATCCTTTTCCCTCCTCATCTTACCATCACTGCTTGTTCCTGGTCTTCTGTGCAAAACAACTTGTTTTCAAAATCATCTAAACAGCCTGAACATCTAGTTGACTAATTGGTTAAAAAAAAAAACTGTATAATTAGGCAATTTCACCTAATTGGATACATTTTCTACAAGACGATTTCATAAGGCCTTTTTCCTTTTTTTCCTTTTTTTTTTTTTTAACTGCTGGAAGGAGCCTAAATAACAGACCCCCACAGCTAAAAATATTAAAAAATAATAATAACATTAATTTAACACTACCATTTAAAGGGGTCATCGGATGCAAAATTCACTTTACAAGTTGTTTGAACATAAATGTGTGTTGGAAGTGTGTGTACACATCCATCCTATAATGATAAAAATCCACCCACGGTTTTTTTTTTAAATCCCTATTTTAAAATCCCCTTTCTCAAATCAGGCTGTTCTGAGGTTCCTGTCAGAATGATGTAGTTCTGTACAGGCCGCTCCCACGATAGTTGATTGACAAGACCATCTTACCTTAGACCCGCCCTGAGTGAGCTGAGAGCTGTCTGTGACTCCAGTGCAGGGGACAAGATGTCTCCGATTAAGCGATTGAGGCGTTCTGTTGTTGGATGTAATAATGAATATAGCAGTCGTCATTTACTCCTGATATCTGAGCCACTGAAGACACAGAGGTTTATGCTTGTTTTTGAAGGGAATGCGCTCCCTGATCTACCTAAATGCGTCCGTTCACGCGAATCATTCGTGATCCAGCTTCACCCACAGAAGTAGTGAGTATAAGGGTTTTTAATGAATCTTTGCAAATCGCTTTTCCTAATAATGTGCTAATTAGCAAGTTTCACGATGAATGCGGCTAAAGTAAACAGTCCCTCAGAAAGTGGCTTGGAAGAAAGGGGCGGGGTCAGCAGAGCTCATTAACATTTAAAGGAAAATGCTGCAAAACAGCTTGCTCTGACAAGAGCTGTTTTAAAAAGGTGTTTTTTTACACTACCATTGAGAAATTAGCCAAACTATGTTACAGACTTTTCATTAAGACCCTAAAGAATCATATCAACTGGTGGCATCCGATGACCCTTTAAAAGTTTGGGGTCAGTATGATTTTTTTTGTTTAAAAAAAAAAAAAAAAATCTCTTATACTCACCAAGGCTGCATTTATTTGAACAAAAATACAGTAAAAACAGCAACATTGTGAAATTTTATTGCAGTTTAAAATTTCTATTTCTATTCTATTCCGATTTCTATTTTAATATTGTAACATGTGCTGGCTGTGCACGACGTGCACGACGGAGTATAATCCAAAGGAAATCCACAGGAAAAATCAATCCAAACACATCTGAACACAAAAAATAGCAGACAAAGGAACAGGGGAGAACACAATTTAAATACTAGAAAAGTTATCAGGGAGAACTGAAACAGGTGTGGAGTAATTAATCAAAAACCATGGAAACTAATGAGGAACTGAATCAGGAGACAGAAACACGTGGAAATCTAAACCAAAACAGAACATAACCATGACATATCGCCCTCCTCCCGGAAAGGCGCGTCCTCACACCGACAAACAGTCCAACAGCGGAGGGAGGGTGGGGGTTCAGGAGGCAGGCGTGGGGCAGGCGAGGGGCAGGCAATGGGATAGGGGCATAGTTCATAAGGCCAGGGCGGAGTAGATTGAGGGAGGAGCCCGGAGCAGGAGGAGCCAGGTGGCGAACCAAAGACCAACCAGAATAGCGGCCCATGGTGGAGTCGACGGTGGGAGTAGCCATGGCTGGTTTTAGAGGAGGCGGGAGAGGGAGGCTGGGTGGGAGCTTAGGAGTCACAGGGAGCTTAGGAGACGTAGGAGAGCTGGACGGAACCAGCAGAGACTCAGAAGACGTAGGGGACAATGGAGGTTCAGGGGAACTGGGAACAACCTCTCCAAACTACTCTATTAAATCCAATTGAAAAATGTCCAAAAGTTCCACATAATAATTAATGTCCAGAGGCCAGCTGCAGCTCACCCTCAGCGGTGGGAGTGTGGGCGGGGCTGCCCTCCAAGCCCTCGATCTCCACGAGCACTCCCACAATGTCACACGTTGTCGCTAGCTCACGCACCTGGTCAGTTGCGTCGTCAAGCTTGGGCTCCAGGTTATGCTCAGCTCTGTTGCTCCTGTTGGCACAGGCTCTTTGCTCGCGGTGGCCTCGGGCTCCACAGCTGTGGTGGGCTCTGGCGAGTGCTCCGTGCAGCGGTGTGGTAAAGGCTGGCTGGGCTCTGGATCGTGAGGGGGGGGGGGGTGGTGAATTCTTCCTCCGCGGTGTCGATGGTGAATGGCGATCCACAATTCACCAGCACCCACGCCACAAAAGCGGCAAAATCCTCTCGGGGGCCGTTCGCTGGCAGGCATGCCTTACACCGCTCGCTCAGGCTGGTGATATAAAATATACAGAGCGAGCGGTCAGGGTAGTCCGTAAGGCACGCCAGATCTAAAAAATCCCTGGTGTGGTCCTCCAGCGAACGGTCCATCTGCTGAGGAAACTGGAAGGGAAAAAAAACGAAACTAAAGAAAAACACTGCTATATTTTACTCATTTGAGGGTCTGCTATTCTGTAACGTGTGCTGCCTGTATAATCAAGTGCACGACAGAGTATAATCCAAAGGGGAATTTTAATAATAAATCCACAGGAAAAATCAATCCAAACACATCTGAACACAAAAATAGCAGACAAAGCAACAGGAGAGAACACGACTTAAATACTAGAAAAGTAATCAGGGAGAACTGAAACAGGTGTGGAGTAATTAATCAAAAACCATGGAAACTAATGAGGAACTGAATCAGGAGAAAAAAGCACATGGAAATCTAAACCAAAACAGAACATAACCATGACAACTATATATTAAAATTAAATTTATTCCTGTGATGGTGCTTTACTCCAGTCTTTGTGCCACATGATGCTTAAGAAATTATTGTAATATGCTATTTTGGTGCTCAAGAAACATTTCTTATTATCAATGTTGAAAACAGTTGTTTATTTATTTATTTAATATTTGACTCATTTTTTCATGATTCTTTGAATAGAAAGTTCAAAAGAACAGCATTTTTTAACACTAAAATGTCTTTGTCACTTCGATCAGTTTAATGCATCCTTGCTGAATAAAAATATTCCATTCACTGACTCCAAACTTTTAAATGGTAGAGTGAATTCATGAAAATATAACAAAATATTTTTTTCTTTTTTTATTATGTATATAAGAAAATATCTAAATAAACTCTTGCCATCATGACATATCTCTAGTCTACATAACTGTGGCAAAAAAAATGAAAGAAAAAAGTAAAGGAGAAAAAGGAAATGAACTGGCTTTGTGAACAGCTGTTCTGCAGGAAGCACCTGTCCTCCTCGGTCGAGAGGAGAAAAGCCCCCTGAAGTCCAGACACACAGCAATATGCTCATTTAAACTCTGCTGTGCCCCGTGACTCAGCAGGGAGACGCGTCTGTCACTGGGATCCAACACAAGTCATCAGGATTCTGTTCAAATATGTGTTTACTGAGCCAACACACACATCTCATTCATATTCACAAGCACAGGAGATCACAGACCACCTGCCTTATTCTGCCTTTCTAGACACACTTCTTACTCTTATACATGTTTTATTTTGTTCACTATTAGATGTGTTCTGCTCCTGTTTGCATCTCTACCAAAGCAGAGCAGCTGCCCAGATGAAAATTTTATGCCTTAGAGGTTACTGGTAACATTTCTTTAGAGAAATAAAGACATAAATGAAAGTTGTTGACATACTGCACAGTGAGAGATAATTTGCAAAAATTTGATGCGAAATGTTTAAGCTCGTATTAAAATCTGTGACTATTTAATTGTATTTAATTTGTTGAGATACTGATAGATTTAAGATTGCATGTAAGGGTCTAAGGCAAAAAATCAGAGAAATTCTAGCAGAATTCGACATTCATTCTCTTTATTTTTTTAATAAAACCAATTGAGATATTCAAAGAAAAGTTATTGTAGTATTGTTGTTGTTGTTTATTCAACCTCTGTCACTCTAAAATCTCATCCATACATCAGATTTGAACTAAGTTTGTTGTCCATGATGCTGAGCTGCAAATGAATTTTGAGAGCCATGAAACCATTATTTTATTTTATTTTTTTATTATTTTAGGTTGTAGTAGTTTTGTTATGTGATTTTTTTTATTATTATTATATAGCTTTAATTTCTCTCTGTTTTACTTTCAGTAATTTCTCTAGAAAATAAAATGATTTACTAATTTCAGTTACTTTTTTATATTTCTTTATTTAATTTTAATTTAATTTTATGTATAGAAAAAATGGTTTAGATCATTTCAGTCAACTATTTAACTATTTAACAATTCCTTTTTTCCCTAGCACTAAACTATTGTCTTACAAAGACCACTTTTATGGTTCTCTTGGAATTTTATGGAAAAAAAGGACAATCCTCTTTTGTGTTTCATGGAAGAAAAAATACAAGTTTGGAAGAACACGGAGGAGACTAAATGATCAATTTTCATTTTTGACTGAACTTTGCCTTTAAAGAGATCTCATTTGTAATTTGTTTTTGTTACGGATGAGGACATATTATTTTGTGTGGACATTATCTGTCTCCATTTGACTCAGTTACATGGGGACATGCTGTTCTTCAGACTGTTTGTTTGTGTGTATATACCTTTCTCACTGAGAACAGCCGACTGCTGAGTTTTTTTCCAGCCTTCTCCTTTCATATGTTCTGCTGGAGACAAGGTTGTTTTCTGGTGTCTTAGGTCATAAAACTCAAAATCTGCTTCTCAAAGCTTTACAGTCTGAGCTGTACCTCAGCATTCACAAAAGTTCCCCTCACAAAACTAGTTTCTTTCTCCAGAATCCATCTGGTCACTCTCAGTGGTGTTTTGTATGGATGAATCCAGTCATCCTGCTGGTTCAAAGCCTATTGACTCTGAAATGCGATAAAAACAAGCAGCCATTGTTGAGCACGTTCACACTGCGTGTCTGTAACAGTGTGAATTAACCCATGCTGTTTCTCTTCCTCCACAACAGAGACGTGATTCAAAGAGATGAAGGGCTTGTGGGTAAAACCAGGGGTTAAACCTGGATCTAACAATCTGAAATGATGTTCCAGCATCTTTGAATTAGAAAAGAAACAAAATATTGGCAGTTTGTTCATCACTCCTTTCTGTTTCCTGTGTGCTTCAGTCCAGCTTGAGTCTGTTCCATTCCTTCTCCATTTAGTGAACCAGCACATACCATACTGATATATAAATCTATAAACACATATTTCAGCTTTACTTCAAATACTGGAAACTATTTTCCTTGTACTATTTTCCAAACCATTGTAGGTCTTACAAAGATTTGGTGCATGAGTCACGTGGACCATTTTGTGGTTCTTTTTGGAGCTCTTGGAATTGTGTGGAGAAAAGAAGGGCATTCTTCTTTTGTGTTTTACGGAAGAACAAATTTATACAGTTTTGGAAAAACATGAGGGAGACACAGTGATCAATTTTCATTTTTGATTTAATTGTGCCTTTAGAAAGATCTCATTTGTGGTTTTTCTATGTTACAGATGAGGACAGATGAGTGATTTTTGTGTGTGTTTGTGTGGACATTTTTATTTTATTTGATTTGATTTTTATTAGATTTTTTTTTTAAGAATGTGAGTCCAGTAATCAGCTTGTGTATTTGTGTGGACATTACATTCCTTTTCCATTTAGTGAGCCAACACACACCATACTGCTAGTTTTTATTTTTATTTTATTTTATTTTATTTTATTTTATAAAAGTGTGAGTGTGAGTCCAGTAATCAGCTTTTATTTTATTTTATTTTATTTTATTTTATTTTATTTTATTTTATTTTACAAAAGTGTGAGTGTGAGTCCAGTAATCAACTTGGTAATTAAAACCTATTCTTTTGATTTTGTTATTCAGTTAAACTACACAAAACCTTGTTGAATTATGGCAGTCTGAAAAATGAAAATTGTTATCATTTATTCACCTTATTTCTTCTGCAAAACACCAAAGGTGAAGAATATTTCAAGTATGGTGTATAAAACAACATTGCATTTTTCAATATCATCTTTTGAGTTTCACAGAAGAAAGAAAGTACAGTCAACTGGATTGAGCTGATGGAATGTGGAGAGCAAAATTTACAGGTGTAAATTCAGAATAGCAACAGAGTTACTCAGTTCACCTTGAAAATCAAAATCTATTCATTCTCATTTCTTTAAAGCTGAAAGGGAAGCTCTTCAGATGTTGTGGAGCTCATAAACACGTGATTTTGTAGGTCTGTTTGACCACATAGATCAAACACACACAGTCTTTCATCAGTCTTTAAACCTGGATAATCGATTGTGTGTGAACAGTCCTGTTTACTAGGTGCTTCTGTTGAAGTGTTCTGCTGCAGCAGGGCTAATTGGTCTGCCGTGGATACTTATGAAGTACTTAACATGCAGGTCTGTTAAACATTATTGATCAACAAAGTGTCAACAAAGCCAAGTCTTTTTACATTTCATGTCGACTATGGAGAAAAGTACTCTTGCTCTGCTTTTGGAGTGGCACTGCTAATCAGCTCTATATCAAGATATTAAACAATAATAACTCAGGTTGATATTAGCACAGTCAAGCCATTTACACATGCAGTGGCGAATGAGGATTTCCATATCATGTTGCCTAGTAACTCATATGACGGACTGGAAAATACTAAATACAGCTGAACGGATGCTGCCCTCATTAGCAGGATTCTTGGCTCCCGCTTCTCTGCCGAAGATGCTTTGGATTGACACTGAATGTTATCAACATCTAGCTGTCAATCATCAGGCTGTCATAGTTACTACAGTTTAAACATGCTGTGTATGTGAGTGGAAATGTACATTCTTGTGATTATGATGTGCTTACTGTTCAGGTGTGGAACAGATTGACATTTTAATTACACCAAATTGTTTTTTATCATTTTATTTTAAATTATATATATATATATATATATATATATATATATATGGATAGTGGAGAATGGACATTGTATACACACACACTATATATATATATATATATATAGTACATGCACACATATAATTTATGTTTTTTATTTTGTTGTTTTATTTTGTTGTTTTTAATATTATTACAAAAAAGCTTTTCAGTATATTTCAGTTGCATTAATACGGTTGCATTAGTACTCTCACATTATTAGTACATACTTTGTAGGGGTTTTATGGAAGTTTTTTGCGATTATGAAGTGCTTACTGTACAGGTCCATATTTGTGTAAAGAAAAGATTGAAATTGAAATTCTTGTCTAAAATGTCTGCTCAATGTCCATTTGACAGGTTTCTGGACGGCAAGATTCTGGACATCAATAAAGAGTTCCAGCCGTACCTGGGCGAGGGCGGGCGGATTCTGGAGATCCGTTCGCCTGACATCGTGGCGAGTGTGAAGAAGGCTGCGCAGGCGGTGGGCTACACAGAGGGGGCTCTGCTGGCGCTGGCCATCATCATCATTCTGTGCTGCATCCCTGCTATTCTCATCGTCATGGTGACGTACAAACAGTGAGTAGAACATTCTTACAGCTGTGATTGACACTGCCTGTCGAATTGTCTAATGACCGATCCCAATGATAATCAGCCTCATAAGTCGCATATTTTAGCGGTTTTGAACAGCTTATAAATTCAGCAAAACACTATATTCTAGCACTGCAGAAAACAATCCCATCAGGCTGAATTTACTTACTACTTAATTTACCCACAATAAAATATTCAAAATAAAGTGTGCTACAGACACATTCACATGTTCTTTTAGCTTATTTGGTTAAATTGGCTGCCTACTACTGCTATTATAATTGTTATTATTCCCTGCTGAAAAAAAAAAAAACAACAGCTAAAACCAGCCTTTGCTGGTTTGCTGGGTTTAGGTGGTTTAAGCTGGTCTCCCGGCCTGGCCAAGCTGGTGTTCAGCTGGATTCAGTTGGTTGGTCAGCTGGTCCCCAAGCCTAACCAGCTGGTCATTTTAAATTAATTTATTTTATTTTATTTGTAATATAATCACAAATTATTTTTTTCATTATAGTTCAGTTTAATTCCTACAGTTTTTGTTTTTTACATTTTATTTTATTTTTAATTTGATCACAATTTTTCAATTTTGAAAAACAATACAATATATTTCAATTTCATTCATACAGTTTTTTCCCTTTTTTTCAGTGGGGTATTATTAGTTAATAACTGACATAATTATTGTTGGTAGAAGCAGTAGTAATTTTAGTATTAGGCAGCCAGTTATAATAATAATAATAATAATAATAATAATAATAATAATTTGAGTATTATTATTTTATTTATTTATTAATTATAGTCAACCAATAAATACAAAACATAATAATAATATTTTTTGTATTTTTAGTATTAGTATTAATTAAAAAAAACTTATAAATAATAATAATAATAAT